>CM031917.1:24897830-25137606 GCA_018703695.1 Prunus fruticosa | reverse complement strand
AATGCCAATTCATTATTTGGATTCGTTGGCTGTCACTGAAACTAGAGGTGAGAAATTTCATGATTGAAAGAAAACTAAAGGACGTCACGTAACCAAGGTCTTAAATATCGATAGTTTTGGAAATATTCAAAAACACGGAAATATCTAGAAAATATCGATTAAAATTGGATAAAACCCACGGAAATTATGATAAATACATGGAAATTTTTAATGAAACTTTAGAAAAAGTTTATTTAGTCAATCATCTATCATTTTGACACAAAAAATTGTAAGGAAATGCATTGCATAGTGGGTTTGAGTGATTTAAGTTGATTATATTGCAAGTCTGACAAGCTCCCTGACTAGAAAATCTGGAGTAATTAATGAAAGAGAATTAAACACCCCCTAGTAATTTATTTATCATTTTTTTAGTACAATATTTTACATTTTATAAATTGCATGGTATGATACATGAGTAACCTTATTTCACATTATTCACTCCATGGTACGCATTCTTATATTTATTATTTATCAAAAATTGAAAAATAATTAAAGATGTAAACCAACTTGATTTGTCATGAAAATTAAGCCCTTTACCATGCTTAAAAAATATAGAAAATTTGGCATAAGTCCAATTATGAGAAGAGATTTTGGGTGCAATCCACGTAGAAATTGTTGTTGATTCAAGTCTTTTGACTTTTGCGCCACATAAGATTACATGCCTATTTCAATTTATTGATATTTACTTTTTTATTTTTTTTATTTTTTGTTCCAGTTATGCACCTAAAACATAAATAAGGTAAATTATGAATTCCTAAAACTGGTAAGTTATTGATTTGTAGGATATTAATTATCATATTTGATTTGAATTTAATTGCAAATTTATTTATTGAATTCTGAAATTTACCCAAGGTATACCGACATTAAAATTTTTAATAAGAGTTCATAAAAACTTCATACCTTAACAATAGGTAAGGTACCTATTCATACACCTCGTATGCAGTATGCAGGCAATTAAACTCATAAATTACCTCTGTCCAGTAATTAAATCCATAAATTACCTCTGGTCTAGGTAGTTATACCATCTAGCCCAGCTAATTGAACTCATATAATATCTTGGTATGGATCTTTAAACTCAACTGAGATAAAAATCCATACAAAATTTCTTTTGAAAAAAAAAAATACTATTACATGGAAGACATGTACATATGTATATAAATATGAATCTCCAGAAAAAACTGCTTAAGAAAACTCAAGAAAAAAACACTTACCTGTAAGGTAGGTACATATATACCTGTATGTATTAACATTAGTTATCTATATGTCAGGTACATAATTTAATGTGGGTGTTTGTCTAATCGATTAGTATAATATGTGAGTCTTTACTTTTTATTGATTAAATTATATTTTATCTATATATTAGGAATATTATCAAGGAAAAAAATTCAAAATTCAAAATTTGGAATTCAATTTCAAGGAAATAATGCATTAAATTTAGATTTTCAATGAGTTTTCCTTATTTACCTTAAAGGATAAAATCGACACAACAAAAAAATAATAAATGTAAAAGGACCTACATCTAAAACAAAAAACATGAGGACTAGACCCAATGACAGCTAATCGTTTTGGACCTAGATCTAAGAACCCCAAAATATAGAAAATTTGTCCAAGGAAGAATTAAATAGGAAATAAAGAAAATGATTATAGAGATTTAAGTAATTAAGCAACAATTTATTTCACGTTATTCACTGGACATGGTACACGTTCTTATATTTATTATTTATCAAAAATTGAAAAATAATTAAAGATGTAAACCAACCTTTTTTTTTTCTTTGGTCAAAACCGTTGGAAGATTTTATTAATAACGAATAGCAAGGTTTACATCGGAGGCTAGACTATTAAAAAGCCAGTCAGTTCCAAGATGATCCCAAACATGATTATCCCGTATTTAGAAACGAAACCCGCAACAACATGGGCAGCACGGTTACAGGACCTGGGAGCAAAAACAAAGGAAACCCGAGAAAGAGTAGCCACCAAACGCTGGATATCGAAGACAAGTCCTTCCAAATTGGACTCTACGGAGCCTGTCCATTGAGCATTGAGATGCCTCTCTGGGTATCTAACTCCACCATTACGTGGGTGAGTTGGAAGTTGGCACATGCACTGAGAGCATGGCGAATAGTGAGAAGTTCCTGTTAGACAAAATCCTATTGATTAGTTGTATATTCCCTAATTATAGCATAGGAATATTGTGCATTATTTCTTTCCTGTAATAGCTCTCCCTTATCGCCATATAATGGCTATGTATTGCTGTAAATATTCATTCAAGGAATATAGATACTTTCCCTTATTCTTTGTCTCTCTAAACTTAACATGGTATCAGAGCAACCCTAGCTCTTCAAGCTTCTCATCCTCCATAACCCGTCATACAACTCATTAATCAAAATTTCATCTTTTCAACATCTCCATGGGAACTCCAAATTCTTCAACCTCTTCAGATACCAACAGTCGCTATTACATTCATCATGGAGAAAATCCCAATCAATCATTAGTCACCGAATTGCTCAACGGTGAAAACTATGCTACTTGGAGTCGAATCTGTACAGATGGCTCTCTCTGCCAAAAACAAACTTGGCTTCATCAATGGCAAATTCGAGGCTCCATCATCAACCAAGCAGCCCGATGAATATGAGTTGTGGGAGCGTTGTAACAATATGATTCTTTCATGGCTCGCACATTCTGTAGCACCCGATCTTGCATCTAGCGTTGTCTTTGCATCAACAGCCCACGAAGTGTGGGAAGATTTCCGTGAGCGTTTCGCTCAAGGTAACACACCCAGAATCTATCAAATCCAGAAGGCAATTGCTTCACATACGCAAGTTTACCGTCCTCGTCCAACTAGTAAACACACAGAAGTCCAAGCCATAGAAAAACAAAAGGAGCAAGATCGGTTAATGCAGTTTCTCATGGGACTTAATGACTCCTATAATGCTGTCCGAGGACAACTCCTCCTTATGAAGTCTCTTCCGAATGTGCGGGAAGCATACAATCTTGTCACTCAAGAGGAGAAACAACGAGAAATTGGAAACAATTCAATTGCTGAAAATTTTTCAGGAGCAGGCGGTCTCCGGAAATTTCAAGAATTCCAACAACAAATTTTCTGGTAACTCGCTTTCTCATTCTTCCTCTAATTCCACCAGTGAGGGATTATTTTGTAGATATTGCAAGAAGGACACGCATAAAATTGAGACATGTCCTAAACTCCATGGATACCCATCTGGACACCCACGCCATGACCCCAATTTCAAGTCCAAAGCTCGCCAGCCAAACCAAGGCAATAGTCATAGACAAGGACAACACATGGACCAGCCCTCACACCATGCTTTCCATGCCATCCATGCAACAACAAATGCAGCAGCAAATGTCGTTGGGTCCCAGTCCACCAATGGCTACAATCCTCTCGGCTCCACTCCTATTTTATCTTCCCATGGGTCTATCAACACCTCTCGCAGCCATCCTTTTCAGGCCATTCTTCCAGGACTTTCCACCGAGCAATATAATCAGTTGACCACTGCCATGGCCAATATGGCTCACTTGCCTAAGGGTAATATTGATGCATATGCAAATGCAGCAGGTCTGTATAACCATCCCTCTGTTCATTCAATTTTTTGGACGGTTGGATTTTAGATAGTGGTGCTATAGACCATATTACTTCGGACTCCTCTTTATTTGTTCAATCACATCCTTCTACCATACCTTCTGTTCATTTACCTACTGGTTCTTCCATCCCCATTGATTCTACTTGGCACGATACTTTTTAATAAAGATATTATTTTAAAAGATGTTCTTCATGTGCCTTCCTTTCGCTTAAATCTTTTATCTGCCAGGAAAATCACTCAGTCTTTGCATTGTTGTGTGATCTTGTTTCCTAATTTTTGTGTTTTGCAGGACTTGGCTACGGGGAAGATGATTGGATGGGGTAAGCAAAGTGGTGGCCTCTACTTCATGTCACCAGTTCGCAGTCCTCCGCTGTCTGTCACACCACCGCTTCCAGGACCATTTGGCACCACCGCCTTGGCCATCCCTCTCCTGCTTGTTTGCGTGTAGTGTCTAAGTCTGTTTCCTCTATTCATCCATCATTTGACAATAATTGTGGCATTTGTCCCTTAGCAAAACAAACTCGTTTTCCTTTTCCATCTAGTATTATTTCTTCTAAATTTCCTTTTCACTTAATACATTGTGATATTTGGGGACCCCATAAACACCCCACACATTCTGGTGCACACTATTTTTTAACCATAGTTGATGATTTTTCTCGTTGCACATGGTTATTTCTTATGAATCAAAAATCTAATGCTCCCCGGTTGCTTATGTCGTTTTTTAATTTTATTTCCACTCAATTTAATTCCCAAATTAAAATCATTCGCAGTGATAATGGTGCTGAATTTCTTTCATTGCGTTCCTTTTTTCTTACTCACGGTGTTGAATTTCAACGTTCTTGTGTTTACACTCCACAACAGAATGACGTTGTTGAACGAAAGCATCGCCACATTTTACAAGTTGCTCGTGCTTTACTTTTTCAATCTAATGTACCTCTGCGCTTTTTGGGGTGAGTGTGTGTTAACTTCCGTCTATTTAATTAACCGTTTGCCTACCCCACTTCTCTCTAACCTCACACCTTTTGAACATTTATATACTCACGCGCCCTCATATGATCATCTTCGTACTTTTGGTTGTTTGTGTTATGCTACTCCAGTCAATCCCATTTCCAAATTTGCTCCACGTGCTCGTCGTTGTATTTTTGTTGGGTATCCTTGTGGGCAAAAGGGTTACAAATTATTTAATTTGGATTCTAGGCAATTTTTTGTTAGTAGGGATGTTCGATTCCATGAAACTACTTTTCCTTTTAAACCCGCCACCTCTTCTGACCCTACCACAATTTTTCCTCCAACTTTTCCATTGGAGCCCATGCCGACTCCACCTCCTCTCCCTCTCGCACCATTTTCTGACCCCTCCGTTGACTTTTCCGCTCCACTCTCCACCTTACCCAGCATCCCCCCTGCCATTTCTCCTACCTCCGACACCACCGATCTACCCACTTCCCCCATCGCGCCCCCTCCACCAGCTCCCTTACCTACCTCCCCAGTTTCCCAATTTGATCCTCCCTTAGTCCCACCTATTGACCCTATAGCGCCTCCCATTCCCACACCTCCACCCCCTCGCCAATCGACCCGCTCTCGTACCCAACCCACATGGCAGGGCAGATTACTACATGAACTTTGCTCATCGTGGACCCCATCAATCATTGACTCCGTTGTCTAATTCTAAACGAGGTACAAGGCACCCTCTCTCTAATTTTTTATCTTATTCTCGTATTTCTCCTTCCCATTTTTCTTTTCTTGCTAATATTTCTGGTCTTCATGAGCCCACTAACTATAATCAGGGCAGTCCAAGATTCCAAATGGTGGGATGCTATGCAAGCTGAACTTGATGCCTCATGCACAACGATACTTGGACTCTCGTTCCTTTACCTGCCGGTCATAAGCCTATTGGTTGCAAATGGGTCTACAAGATAAAATACCATTCTGACGGTTCTGCGAACGCTACAAAGCCCGTCTTGTTGCTAAGGGCTACACCCAGCTTGAAGGGATTGATTATCATGAGACTTTTTCTCCCACCGCCAAACTTACTCCTGTGCGGTGTCTTTTAGGCAGTTGCTGCTTCTCGCAATTGGTTCCTCCATCAACTGGATGTTCAAAATGCCTTCCTTCATGGTGATCTTGATGAGGTCGTCTACATGGATGTTCCCCTTGGTCTTCGCCGACATGGGGAGAATATGGTATGTCGGCTCAACAAGTCCTTGTATGGTTTAAAGCAAGCTTCCCGCAATTGGTTTGCGAAATTCTCTCATGCTATCCAAGCAGGAGGTTTCATTCAATCAAAGGCCGATTATTCCTTATTTACGAAATCTGAAGGCAACTCCTTTACCTGCATTGCTCATTTATGTAGATGACATTATTGTAACAGGCAATAATGAACACGCCATTAAGTCCCTCAAAGATACTCTTCTGCAACAATTCCGCATCAAAGATCTTGGAAATCTAAAGTATTTTCTTGGCATTGAAGTCTCTCGGTCTCGAAAAGGAATTTTTGTTTCACAACGAAAATATGCATTAGATATTTTGAAGGATGCAGGATTATTGGGATCTCGTCCTAATTCTTTCCCAATGGAGGAGCATTTAAAATTAAATCCTGAAGATGGCGAGTTGTTACATGATCCCACCAAATATAGGAGATTGGTTGGGAGATTAATTTACCTCACAGTGACAAGGCCTGATATAGTATACTCTGTGCAAATCCTGAGTCAATTTATGCAGAATCCTCGTACACCTCATTGGGAAGCTGCTTTGAGAGTCTTACGGTTCATTAAAGGCAATCCTGGTCAAGGATTATTTTTCCCTTCCTTTAGACAAAATCCTATTGATTAGTTGTATATTCCCTAATTATAGCATAGGAATATTGTGCATTATTTCTTTCCTGTAATAGCTCTCCCTTATCGCCATATAATGGCTATGTATTGCTGTAAATATTCATTCAAGGAATATCAGATACTTTCCCTTATTCTTTGTCTCTTTAAACTTAATAGTTCCATCATTAGATCGGAGGAGCCACAGAGGTCTCCCTCACCTCCAGCACATAACAGCAGACCATGGTGGTCCCTGATGACCCAGCCAACTCCTCCCCGCAATAGGTGAGAAGACCATGCGGCGTCGCAGTTCACCTTGAGGAGACCCTGCGGAGGTTTACACCAACTTTGTGCCACGGAGGTTCTGATGGCCTGATGAAGGTGGGGCTGAACCTCTTGCTGAGCAGCACGGTATTCGGAGACTTGGTTGAGCAAGAGATGAGTAGCCTCAATGGGATCAGCTTTCGCACCTTCAAAGACAGCCAAGTTCCTGGTTTTCCAGATTCGCCACAGCCCAAAAACAAACCATTAGATTGCCTCTGCTGCGTGCTCAGATGAGCTGAGTGTCATCAATACATATCGCCAAGTGGAGATAAAATCCTCACCTCCTGCTAACTGTTATGTAGATTCAGCTGCACCAAAATGGATTCAGCTGCATCCTCAACTTGTGATACTCGCAAGTGCACGAGCCGTTCAGTAGTATAGCATATGTAAGTGCGAGGTCGATTCCACAGGGATTGGTGATTGAATGATCCAATTCAGTTTCCTACACAAAACAAAAATGAAAACAAAAGAAGCAAAAAGGATTTGTACAACATTTGAGAACTTGAGAATTTGGAAGAGAACGAGAGAATGTGTTTGAGAAACTTAAGGATTTGGAAGAGAAGAGACGTGTGTTTGAGGAATTGGAGAATGTTTGGAAGAGAATGTGTTTAAGAGCTTTGAGAAGGGAGAAGAAAGTGTTTGGAAAGTGTTTGGAGAAGAGAAAGGTGTTTGTGAACTTGGAGAAGGAAGAGAAAGGTGTTTGTGAAGTGTTTGAGGCATGGAGACTTTAGAGAATTTGAAAGAGAATAAAGAAGTGTTTGGAGAATTTAGAAGAAAGAAAATTTAGTAGAATGATCTTATTACAACAATTGAGAACTACAAAGGGAAACTAAGAGAATTTGAGGGAGAGAAGGGAAGGGAGCTCTAGAGAAGTGTTTGAGAGCTCCCCCCCTTGGGGTGTGTTTACAAGCTTAGAGAACTTCCCTATTTATAGGCCTAGGGGAAGTGAAAATCTGAATTATACAATAGGTTTACCTACCACACTCACTTCACTAACTTACAACACTTAATTCACCTAACACACTATTACATTTGAAAACAATTCTTCTTGTCATTAAGCTTTGTGTTGCATCATCCACTTCAACATATTTTGGCTCATTGGGCTGCAGCAAAATTCCACTCAAAAATAGGTATTGAATATGCTTCACCAAACTTTCCCACAATCAACAACACTTCATCATGCATATGTCATGCATGACAATGCATTGCAGCCAGCTTGTGGGCTTGTCTTGGGCTTGTTTCTCCATCCATAAAATCTGGAAAAATATGGATCTTGAAGCTCTTTGTCTTATATTTCCTAGCATATGCAGCCCAACTCAAGAAAAAATCCGGAAGGCCTTCAAATGTGATTTTTGACCCAGGAACGCAGATGCTGCCGAATTTGACCTTAAGTTGCCAAAACATGTATAACTTTCTCTAGAAGACTCGGAATCATGAACCGTAAAATTCTACAGAAAATAGACTTCCGTAGCTTTCCAATGATGTATGGCTCATTATCTGGTTATTCTTGAGTAAGTACAGTCCAATCCGTGAAGTTGACTGATCTGCAGACACCGTTTTGAGCTAATTTGTCTCCAAAATGCAATTAATGAGTCTCAAGCTTATTACACTGAAACAAACACAAAACTTATTAAAAGCACAAGTTTAACTCAAAAACATAACTAAATCATAAGTTAGAAGGGTACAAAATGATATGTAAATATGCACCGATCAAATACCCCCAAACCTAGATTTTGCTAGTCCTCGAGCAAAACAAAAGGGAAAACAAAGATAAAAAACAAATAAGAAGTTAACTAGACCACTTTCGTAGGTAACTCGATTGCATTTAGCGTATGCAACAAGCCTTTAAACCTCTAGGCATCCCTAGTAGGAGGAGTTGTGTCTCCTGAGGGTTTAACAGATTATAATACCCACAAACGTTTTTCTAATTCTACAAAACAAAATGGTTAGAAAACTTATTAGATGTTAGTCCTCAAGCAAAATAACAAAAACAAAAATAAAAGCAAAAAAAATAAAAATAAAAACAAAATAAAAATAAAACTCAAAACAATCTTCCCGAACATTTCTAAAGAGAAATGACTCATGCACATGACTCAAAAGTTTTAACAACAAAAGCTCAATTTAGACATTATTCAAAAGGTGGCAAAGTTCAAAACATAATATGCTCAAAGTGTAGTAGTGTGATTGCCAAATGCAACAAATTCCCCAATCTTAATTTTCACACAATTTCAAAAATCATACAAAGCACAAGTTCAACTTCAAATCTCACCAAAGTTGTCCTCTCACAAATGAATCACTCGGAAGAGGGCTATAATGCAACACTCAGTTATAAACATGAGATTAGAGTTAAACCATAAGGACTTAACTCGAAATAGAAAGATGAAGAACTTGCATTAATATGATCTCAAAAAGGATGCCAAACACTTAAAAGTAGAAAAATGAATGCAATTCAACCACATGACATTTAAGATCAATTTAGGTCTTTAACATAGGTTGTAATGGGGTCAAGGGTGTAAGGTGAGTAAGAAATGAAGGGTATGGATAAAACAAAGTCCAAGGAACTCAAAATATAAGAGCATAAAACAATTGTTTACAAGACTTTGAATCATCACAATGAGAATTTATTTTCACATGATCAAAACTCCTTATACCTTCATTTACAATGATTCACTCCTTTCCTTTAATTGAACAAACACCAATTTATTTTGAAGGCCCAAAAATGGAAATTCAGTCAACCACCACTTAATCACAACTTTACTCTTTTCTTTCACCAATTGTGTGAATTTTTTTTTCCTTTTTTTTTTTCCGAAATGTAACACCTCTTCCCAAACTTAGCATGAAAACACATCCCAATTAAAGCTCATGAGTTCCTTAGAAAGGTAAATATTTGTTTTTCAGGATAAGGCGATGAAATATAATTGGTTAAATGAAAGAAAAGGTTTACATGTAGGCTCAAAATGATTAACAATGGAAAATCATGCTTAAGCATGCATAAGGTTAGCTTGAAAGACACAAACGATCCAAAGAGGGCCTTAATATCATTTCTTAAATGTCATGAAATCAAATTGCATAAGAATGAATGACTTTTAAGTGTTCAACCAAATCAATGAATAATGAGATCAAACAACAACTTAGATGACAAGAAAATAGGAGTATGTTTATAACACTCATGAAATGAAGTACAAGGCTCAAAAGCTCACTTTATATGGTTGGTTATATAAGTCTAATTTATGCTTCATACAATTCTTTAGATCATGCAAATCCTTTAATTGGAAAATTATGAAACAAATGGCAAGTGTAAAGATGGTTTCAAGCATATCATGCTAGAACAATGCCAAATTTATTTATTTATTTATTTAAATTTAAATTTTTACTCTTTTTTTTTTCTTTAATAATTTTTTTTTAATAAAATAAAATGAAATCCAATTTTCATTTAAGTCATGCAACATTTATCACAATCTCTTCATATGTGTTCGGAAAGTGACTCAAAAACAAAACAAAACAAAACAGGACTCAAAATGTTTTTGAAAAAAAAAACAAGCAAAAACAATTTTTTTTTTATATATTTTAAAAGACAAACCAAATTTACTTGCTAAACTCCAATACCCCCAAACCTAGAAATGAACATTGTCCTCAATGTTTAAAAATTAGCCACAAACAATGTCATAACAAGAAATGAAAGGTACTAAAGCAAATAAAAAATACAAAAATACAAAAATAAAATAAAATAAAATAATTACAAAAATAAAAATTACAAAACAAACAATCAAATAAAAAATAAAAAATAAAACGAAACAGTAAAACACTCAAAACAGTAAGCCCTAAACAGACAGTCTTACACAAACTAAAATCCAATTTGTTTTTTTTTTTTGAAAGCCCAAAGCCCACAATGAAATTAACCCACCTTGAAACCCAAAAAACCGACCCAAAATGAAATCTGAAGCCCACACGTTTTTTATTGTTTTAATTTAATTTAATTTTTATTTTAAAGATGAAACGTGAATTGGAAGTGCAAATGCGGGATTTCAGAAAAGAGAAAATGTGGTCCTTGATGTTTCGAGAGAGCGAGACACGTGTCGACGCATAGAGGCGCCGCAGACTCCACAAGCAGAAATTACGGGGCCATACAAAGTCGTGATGACTTTACCTGAACGCGTCCGTTCAGAAAGGTCACGTCGTGATAAATGAGTTGGGTGTGGTTGGAAAGAGAGAAGGTGGTGGGACTCGGAGGAATGCTGGAGATTCAGGAAATGCTCACGCTGCAATGGCTAGGGTTTAGCAAACTAAGTCTATAAGAAGGAAAAAGAAGGGAAAACACACAAACTCAAAAACACAAAAGAGAAAAGAAGCAAGAAAAGAGAAAAAAATGAGAAATCAAATGGCCTCTTCCTACCCATTTTCGTTGGATCTCAACCTAGCTCCACCGACTCAGACATGGGGCCAAAGGCGGCACCAGGATGGGTACCCTACTTTGCCTCCGCAAGGGGGCCTGTGACCGTCAATGACTCAATACTCCTGGACAACGATGTTGCCATTGGAGTTGGTAGAAATTTAGTGACTCCTAAAGATATACGTGTGTTCAGGACAAGGGATGACAATCGGGTCACGAGTGATGCCCTGGCACTGAGCGTGTAGAGTACAGCATGTGTTGCAAGTTTGGGTCATCGCCTACTTGCAAAGTCCCATGAAGTAGAGATTCTGAAAGGTCAGTGAGCGGCGGAGCGAAGTATGGTTGAAGAGTGTCAGAGTGCTATAAAAAGCTTGAAAAGGGAGAGGGCAAGGATAGTGGAGGTGAATCGACACCAGCTAGAAGTATTGCGGGACGAGAATAAAAACCTATCAAAGATGGTAGAGTTGTATTCTCGTGACATGAGAAAGCAGCTGGAGGACCTAGACCGACCGGGTAAACGCAAGCAAGCAGATCGCGAGAGTAGTTATGCTCAAGCTAAGATTGCGATCTTTGGGAGCTCAAGTGGCGAGCCCCAAGAGGCTGTGCGTGAAGCCCCGGAAGAGGACAGCCAGAGGGCCAAACTCAAAGCTCCTATGGTCGAGACACCTAGCGCTGAAGAAATGATTTCTCCTGTTTTTATTTTTTTTGGTTGTTTTTGTTTTTGTTATTTTGGTTTCAGAAATAAAAGATTAAAGTTGCAGAAGGAAAAAGAAAGAGACAAAGAAAACACACTTCCCACTTAAATCTAACAAAAACGACAAATAGAAAAGAAAGCACACTTCCCAAACTTAAATAAAACAAAAATAATAAACGGAAAAGAAAGCACAGTTCCCTAACTAAAATAAAACAAAGATGATAGCCGAAAGGGAAAGGCAAAAACACAAAGCTCTAGAAAATGAAAGTAACGGGCAAAAACATAAAACACCAGAAAAACACGGAAAAAGAAAAAAGTAAAGTAAAGTAAAGGTGCTCCCCCTTGAAGCGATTAGGTCGAGCATGCCCGGGAAATCCGAAGTGGTGTTGGCTCTCTCTCATCAACATATTTCTATTTAAACCACATCTCTGCAAGCGGATGATACCCAGCATTTCATCCTGCAAACTCAAGGAAAAACATCAAAAAATTCAGAAGCAAAACAAATGGCATCCTCATGCATTCACCTTGATGATCTCAACCTTGAGCTATCCCTTGCACCACCAAATGCCCAGAAAGGGCTCCTCCAACCTTTGTCTTCCCAAACTCCACATATCATCATGGTACGGCCTCAAACTTTGCTGAGGTAATACCGAACTTTTCTGAGGCAGTGCCGAACAGAGCAGTGCTGCTGGGCAGCATGATTGGCAGTAAACTCACATCGGCAGATCACCTGCATGTGGCACAGAGGTCCAACAAGGCTGCAGTGGAGGAGTCCCACAATTTAACGGTGCTCCATGCGGTCTCAGCTACCAATTTGGGTATGCGATTACTGGCGAGGACACGGGAGTGTGCCGCGCTGAGCGAGGAAGTAGCTTCCTTGAAGGCTATGGTGGCAGACCTCCAGAAGCGGCTCTCCTTGCCAATCAGCACGTGGAAGCACTGCAGAGAAAAAATGAGGATCATGTCGAGTTGCTGGAGATTCTGCAAGTAAGAGAGAATAGAGGCAAGCCATGATGATGAAGATGATGAAGATGAAGAAGAAAAAGAAAATGATGATGATGTTGTTTTTTAATTCACTTGAATGGTTTTTTGTTTTTTTGTTTTTTTTTTTGTTTTTTTGTTTTGTTTTGTTTTTTTTTAAGTGAAATAAAGTTTTTTTTTTTAACACTCAGAAATAAACTAACCAAGCAAACCACGTAAATAAATACATAAACAAACTTAACAAAACAAAAACAAAAGCAAACACTGAAAGAAAAAGAAAACAAACAAAATAAAAAAAAAGTAAAAAAAAAACTTAATTTAAAAACACACGAATATACAAGCAACTCACGGATGACCAGTAAGGGCCTTAGAAAACACAGCCAGGGGATCCGGGAAGGTTGGAGGGGTCACAATGGTCCCGCTTAAAACCCAAACTTCTTAGACACCGAAGGTGTCGCCTAAAGAACTCCTAGACACACTGGATTGACGGAGACGCTCATCTGGAGTTACCACGAGTCAGCTCATATAAAAAATCTTTTTAAATTTTTTTTCTTTTTAATTTTTAAGATAAGAAACAAAAACAAATTAAGATAAAAATGAGACAACAAACTATAAATGAAAATGAACTAAGTACTGTAAACAAACTCAAAAAAATGACATAAATTCTTGTACTAAAAGAAACAACCCAAGAAATAAACAGAATTTAAAGAAGAGAAAGGATTGAAATGCTCCCCCTTGAAGCGATTAGGTCGAGCATGGATGCACTTGGAGGTCGCGACTTCTCCCACTGCTCCACACTTCCCATTCATTGAAGTTGCCTTCTTTCTCCCTTTTTATTAAGCTGTCATAAATTGCTAAAACAGACATACAAACTTGAAATGGAATTAAAAGGATTAGGAAATAAAAGGAAAATCAACATACATCCAATTCCATGCTTCAAAGTAACAAGCAACAAAGTAAATTAAACTAGTTTATGAAGTTCGTTCTTTCTCAAATATGATTATCCATATGGTGTGTGGTTTTAATCAAGTATTCAGAAAAAGCATTTAGCTATGGTGTTTAGTCTAAACACAAATTCCGAACCCATTAAGAACAAGAAGAACAATAAAGAACCAAGTAGAATTTAAACATGGTGTTTGTCTTCAATATCTACCCATTCATTCACTAATCAGTCCAAGAGTCATATGGTGTTTATGTAAACTTGAACAAGATATTTAATTAAGAGCAAGTGAATGAAACCATAAACTAGAAATAATCAACATGCTACTTGAACCTTTTTTGTGTTGTGTAAGCTGGGACTCAAACCCAGTTCTCTTGCTTGTCAGGCAATTGTCCTTGTCCGTTGGACTACAAACACAACTTGTCAATTAACGTCATTAACTTTAAAACATGAAACTGTCTAGTTATATACAAAAAATAAAAATAATAAAAAGTAGGAAAACCAAATAGAATCAAACAATGTTACCGATCCCGGCAACGGCGCCAAAAACTTGTTATGTAGATTCAGCTGCACCAAAATGGATTCAGCTGCATCCTCAACTTGTGATACTCGCAAGTGCACGAGCCGTTCAGTAGTATAGCATATGTAAGTGCGAGGTCGATTCCACAGGGATTGGTGATTGAATGATCCAATTCAGTTTCCTACACAAAACAAAAATGAAAACAAAAGAAGCAAAAAGGATTTGTACAACATTTGAGAACTTGAGAATTTGGAAGAGAACGAGAGAATGTGTTTGAGAAACTTAAGGATTTGGAAGAGAAGAGACGTGTGTTTGAGGAATTGGAGAATGTTTGGAAGAGAATGTGTTTAAGAGCTTTGAGAAGGGAGAAGAAAGTGTTTGGAAAGTGTTTGGAGAAGAGAAAGGTGTTTGTGAACTTGGAGAAGGAAGAGAAAGGTGTTTGTGAAGTGTTTGAGGCATGGAGACTTTAGAGAATTTGAAAGAGAATAAAGAAGTGTTTGGAGAATTTAGAAGAAAGAAAATTTAGTAGAATGATCTTATTACAACAATTGAGAACTACAAAGGGAAACTAAGAGAATTTGAGGGAGAGAAGGGAAGGGAGCTCTAGAGAAGTGTTTGAAAGTTCCCCCCCTTGGGGTGTGTTTACAAGCTTAGAGAACTTCCCTATTTATAGGCCTAGGGGAAGTGAAAATCTGAATTATACAATAGGTTTACCTACCACACTCACTTCACCAACTTACAACACTTAATTCACCTAACACACTATTACATTTGAAAACAATTCTTCTTGTCATTAAGCTTTGTGTTGCATCATCCACTTCAACATCTTTTGGCTCATTGGGCTGCAGCAAAATTCCACTCAAAAATAGGTATTGAATATGCTTCACCAAACTTTCCCACAATCAACAACACTTCATCATGCATATGTCATGCATGACAATGCATTGCAGCCAGCTTGTGGGCTCGTTTTGGGCTTGTTTCTCCATCCATAAAATCTGGAAAAATATGGATCTTGAAGCTCTTTGTCTTATATTTCCAAGCATATGCAGCCCAACTCAAGAAAAAATCCGGAAGGCCTTCAAATGTGATTTTTGGCCCAGTAACGCAGATGCTGCCGAATTTGACCTTAAGTTGCCAAAACATGTATAACTTTCTCTAGAAGACTCGGAATCATGAACCGTAAAATTCTACAGAAAATAGACTTCCGTAGCTTTCCAATGATGTATGGCTCATTATCTGGTTCTTCTTGAGTAAGTACAGTCCAATCCGTGAAGTTGACTGATCTGCAGACACCGTTTTGAGCTAATTTGTCTCCAAAATGCAATTAATGAGTCTCAAGCTTATTACACTGAAACAAACACAAAACTTATTAAAAGCACAAGTTTAACTCAAAAACATAACTAAATCATAAGTTAGAAGGGTACAAAATGATATGTAAATATGCACCGATCACTAACCTGGTCACGTCCAGTTTGGAGAGGGCTTGCAAACTAGAATGCACGTGCAAAGTCACATTGGAAAAAAATGTGAGCCTGAGTTTCATCATGAAGACCACAAAGGCCACATTCTCCGGTGTAAGAGACCCGTCGCTTACGTAAATTTTGCCTCACCGCGAGAATATTAGAGCAACCACGCCAAATGAAAGCTTTGAGTTTGGACGGAGCATCGACATGCCAAACTAACTTCCAAACTAAACTTTGAGCGCTGCTACCGCTGGCCTCACCAGCTCCCTTACGCCCCAGCTCACCATTCCTTTGTAGGTGAAGGGCAAGCTCGTAGCCAGACCGAACGACATACCGTCCCGTGCGTGCTGAAATGCCAAATTAGCTTGTCAGGACAGCCCCACACCCTGCTGATTGGTATGCTTAAGATGCGGCTAGCTTCCTCTGGAGTAAAACATCTAGTAATCATATCTTCTTTCCATGTGTGCAAAAGGGGGTTAATGAGTTCACTGACCATCAAGGGTAAGTCAAGGTGCCGCGAGATAGTTCGAAAGGTGTAAGGGGTAGGAAGCCAAGGATCATTGATTATTCATGAAAATTAGGCATTTTACCATGCTTAAAAAATAATAGTGAAGATTGAAAATTAACTCAGAACATAAATAAATTTATCCATGGAAGAATTAAATAGTAAATAAAGAAAATGATTATAGAGATTTAAGTAATTAAGCAACAATTTGAAGGGGAATTTAGTAATGTAAGTACTTACAATGAATAATAAAATAATCATCAATAACATTAAATGGATTAAATAGAAAAGAAATAAATTATATTAAGTAATTATGTTAATTACTATTTTGAGAAACAACTTGCAAGTATTATAAATACGAGATTCCATAATTAATAATCACAAAGTGATGACTAGCGTGGTGGTTAAGTGGCTACAGATCTTGGAATGGGGAGGGGTTCGAACCCCTGTGTGCATGCTTGAGTGAGTTTAAGTGACTAATACAACCCACACACCCTAGTTTAGATAAGGTGTGGGCGTGGGGTGGGGGCTGCTCATGTTCCAGATTGGGGTTGGGTGTGTTGAGAAGATTTGGGGGTGGACTCACTACTACAAAAATAGAAATAGACGACGGTAATCCACCGTCGTGTATTCGGTTTTTCAACCATCGTGAAATCGATCGACATCTTTTGATGCATAAAACCACGAAGGTCTATTATATCGAAAATAGACGACGGTTTTGAGTAAAAGCGTCATCTATTTACATATAATAGACGACGGTTTTTTAAGAACTTTCGTCTATTTGATGTAAAAACGACGGTTTTTGTTAAAGAACTATGTTTTATTATATCCAAAGACGTCGGTTTTGTTAAAAAGCCATCATCTATTAAATGTGAAGATGACGATTTCTTGAAATATTGTCGTCTATTAACTCTAAGACAACGATTTTTTAGTAAAACCGTCGTTGATTGTATATTAAAAAGACGTTATGGTGTTAAAAGAGGTCATTGATAATATATACAGATGACGGTTTTTCCAATAAAACCATCGTTTTATTATATTTAGTATTTTGAAGAGTCAATAGTTATTACATAGTCAACCAATCTTTATTCTATTACATACATACTTCCTACCTATAATTAGAAATAACAGCTCACAAATTCTACTAATTTGATTTTAACTTCATCAATTTTTTCTTGGGTTGACTTAGCTCTGCCTTCTTGCACATTTTCCAAGTTGTTGGTGTCGGAAAAGGAAAGACCTACACGAAAGAGACCCCAATACTCTTAAACATAAACTTGTTTAGCAGTAACCTAACCTTAGCAAAAAGATCTATGCAGCTCTAGCATGATAGCAGAACACAATTGGCATAATTGGCAAAGTACCTGTTCTTGTGGTGGCACCATAACAAATGAAAAATCAGAGATTCAGAAAATTAACAATGAAATTCCAAAATAATTAAAGTAAACAACAAAAACAAAAAGTATTTTGGACCTGATGATGTTGTCGATCCAAAAACAAACGGATTTAGTGAGGGATGGGTCTATTTTGTCTCATCTTCTTCGTCAGTTTCTTCTTGATTACGAAGGCCTTGTGGGACGGCTGTGCATATTTATAAAAAACCCAAATGAGAAACTCACTTAAATCCCACGAAATTAGCTCAATATACAAACATATATATATATAGACCGATTTCCGTAAGTCTTTCTAGATTGAGTCTCTGAGTTTGATGAGCGAGTTGAGTGCCTGAGAGCGAGATCTTCTTTGAAGAAAGTGAAGGTTCGAGATCTTTCAAATCAAACCTTTCAACCAGCTTTGATTCTCAAATATAGAACCTCCCTCTACATCTTATGGATCCTTCGAAGACCTCAATCTCTCAACTCCTTCATTGATATCGATTTTTAGATGATTTTGTAGAGAGTTTCATGAGGGTGTTTTAGAGAGTGCAGGAGGGTTTCAAGGAGGGAGAGATAAGGTTTTTATAGACGGGGGAAAATCTGACAATTTGTCGAGCGCGAATTTACTTAAGTCGCCTTTTTTTGGCGTGTTTAAAAGACGACGCTTGTTAATGAGAGATAAGGTTTTCAAAGACGGGTGAAAATTTGAAAATTTATCGAGCGCGAATTCACTTAAGCGGCCATTTTTTAGCATGTTTTAAAAGACGACGCTTTAAAAAAAAACGGTCATCTTAACATATAATAGACGACCCTTTTTTTAAAAAAACGTCATCTTTACTTCATAATAGACGACCTTTTTTTAAAAAAACGTCATCTGTACTTCATAATAGACGACCTTTTTTTAAAAAAAAAACGTCATCTTTACTTCACAATAGACGACCTTTTTTATATATAAAAAGCGTCATCTTTACTTCACAATAGACGACCATTTTTTTATTTATACTTTCATTAAATACAACATAAGATTTTGTGATATCCACTAGTGTAAATATTTTTAATTGAAGATCAGATTGAGTCATCGTATTCATATAGGGTCAAGGAGTGTAGCTGTAAAAAATCATCAAAATCGGAGTTAAAATAACCGTTAAATCTTGATTTTTCGTTTATAACCGTCGAAATGTTTTGTCCCGTTACTTGATCTCTGATTTTTGTTTTTTTCCGATTTTTGGCGTATATGATCTCGATGTGTAAACAAACAAGTTTGACGGTTGGATCGTTGAAACTAATTTTGTAGAATGCGTATGCCGTCAAAACAATATATTCACCAACAATTAAGAGTTTATTTATACTTTTATTAAATAAAACATAAGATTTTGTGGTATCCACTAGTGTAAATATTTTAAATTGACAATCGAATTGGTTCATTGTATTCATATAGGGTCGAGGAGTGTAGTTGTAAAAACCCATCAAAATCATAGTTGAAATAACCGTTAAATCGTGATTTTTCGTTTATAACCGTCGAAAAGTTTTGTCCTATTACTTAATCTTTGAATGTTTATTTTTTCCGATTTTTGGCGTATATGATCTCGAAGTGTAAAAAAACAAATTTGACGGTTGGATCGTTGAAACTAGTTTCGTAGAATGCGTATGCCATCAAAACAATATATTCACTAACAATTAAGAGTTTATTTATATATTTATTAAATATCACATAAGATTTTGTGGTATCCACTAGTGTAAATATTTTAAATTGACGATCGAATGCAGTCATTGTATTCATATAGGGTCAAGGAGTGTAGCTGTAAAAAATCATCAAAATCAGAGTTGAAATAACCGTTAAATCGTGATTTTTCGTTTATAACCGTCGAAATGTTTTGTCCTATTACTTAATCTCTGAATGTTTATTTTTTCCGATTTTTGGCGTATATGATCTCGAAGTGTAAACAAACAAATTTGACGGTTGGATCGTTGAAACTAGTTTCGTAGAATGCGTATGCCATCAAAACAATATATTCACTAACAATTAAGAATTTATTTATAGTTTCATTAAATATAACATAAGATTTTGTTTTAAAAAAACCGTCATCTTTACTTCACAATAGACGACCCTTTTTAAAAACAAACCATCATCTTTACTTCATAATAGACGACCATTTTAAAAAAAAAACCATCATCTTTACTTCATAATAGACGACCCCTTTATAATAAAAAAAACTGTCATCTTTACTTCATAATAGACGACCCTTTTTTAAAAAAACCGTTATCTTTACATATAATAGACGACCTTTTTAAAAAAAACCGTCATCTTTACTTCATAATATACGACCCTTTTCATATAAAAATGGTCATCTTTACTTAATGATAGACGACCCTTTTAAAAAAAAAACCGTCATCTTTACTTCATAATAGACGACCATTTTCATATAAAAAGTGTCATCTTTACTTAATAATAGACGACCCTTTTTATAAAAAAACCGTCGTCTTTACATATAATAGATGACGGTTTTTTTATTAAAAGGGTCGTCTATTATTTCATATAAAAAGGGTCGTCTTTACTTCATAATAGACGACCCTTTTTATAAAAAAACCGTCGTCTTTACTTAATAATAGACGACCCTTTTTATAAAAAAACCATCATCTTTACATATAATAGATGACAGTTCTTTCAAAACAACCATGTCTTTACCAAAAAAAGGACACTTGATTTTTAAAAGACGACGCTTGTCATACCTGCTGTTGTTTTTTTGTCAGATTTTAACTCTAAAGAAAAGCTTTCTAATAAGACGACCCTTTGTTATTTGTGTGCGTCGTTATAAAAAAATTCTCAATAGTATCTCCATTTTTTAGTTGTTTAAGTCACTTATCCACAACGGTTTTTTGTTACCGTCGTCTTTTTAAAAACAACGACGGTTTTTTGTTCTACCGTCGTCTTTTCCACTTTTTGTAGTAGTGACTATGATTGAAAGAAATCAAAAGGTGCTTGAAGCAAAAGACCTTATAGTATAATTTGAAGCAACAATTTATGCTACCTCAACAGGTGTAACAAGTTTCCTTGCTGCCCAAACAACCCATAGCCACAACAACATTCTGAGTTTGAACAACCATCAAGCTACTCCCTCTCTGCCCGGTCACCTCCATCTGGAAATACCATCAAAGTCAACGTGGATGCTGCATGGAACTCGAGAAATGGCAAGGCCGGACTTGGAATTATAATTAGAGACTCCCAATGCAAGTTCATCGCCGCAAATATAGCTCAAATCACCACAAGTTCTGTTTTGGAAGCCGAGGCTCAAGCACTTCTTTGGGGATGCATGTTTGCTCAGGAAAGGGGGAAAAGACATGTAATTCTTGAATTGGATTCAAGGTCTGTGACTCAATGCTTAAATGGTAATATTGCCAGAGGGGCTTGGACATTGTATCCCATCCTAAGCAAGTTCAAGGATTAACTTTCCAACTTGTTTAATTGTCATTGCTCTTGGATTTCTCATTCAGCGAATGAAGCAGCCAATCTTTTGGCAACGCTAGCAAAGGAAAGGATGCGCATGGAAGTGTGGGTCATTAGACCCCCATCTTTTCTAACCCATGTTTTGAACAAAGATGGTCTCCCCTGGCCTCCAAGTATTTAGCTCCATATTTCCAGCTAGAAGGAATGGAGTCGACGCATGTTAGGCTCTATCGATGTCCTTGCTCATGTAACTCCTTTAGCTGTTTTATCTTTGGCACTAGCAGTGTATTGCTTTTGGCCCTTGTTATATTTGGTTGGTTTCTAACCTTGGGCACCTTGATGTTTCCCTTTGTGGCTGGGCCCTCTTGATCTGTAGCTTGTAGCAGTTTCTTTGCCGTCTATTGAATGCAACACTTCGGTTCAAAAAAAATACATTTACGATATCACGGCTATCCGATTTATACGGGTTCAACAAAAATCATGTTTAATTTGTTAAGCTATCCCAAATTCTGGGCCTTCGACAAACTGATGCTTGTTAAAATTTAACGTTCCATTGAAATTTTTATGACAAAGAATTATATGGCATGTATTAGAAATGTGCCCTAAGAGCCAATACATTTGATGTAATCTCCTTAGAATACATTTCATATATGATATATAAAGGGCAAACTTATTTGTTATCTTTTACATCGTGTAAAGAAACAAATGTCCAAGGTATGCTAAATAAGAGATAAAGTAATCTAAAGAAGATTAGATTTGGAGACCTTTAATCTCTAACTGTAGCATCCCAAAATGTTCCTAATCATAGGTTATCAAATGGGCATTGATAAACCGTCAAGATTAGCACATATTATGTATGCTCAATTGGGAGGATGGTTAGTCTCAAACCATTTGTGTAGTTGACACTAATACAAGTATGTGGGTGCTCATTAGTGAATGAGTACACTGAACGCGATCAACCGTAGTTCTCGTATGGAGTATTTATCTATATGTCAAACGAGAACTCATAGTTGTAATAATGCAAATTAGTCCTTAGACCTGAGGCATCATGGTTGTCCTGTGATGCATTATTGATCTTTGATAGCTCTTAAAGGCAAGCCGTAAAAGATTTGTCTTAAGTGTTGTTGGGATCTCTTAATTCATTATAGGGGCATGTGAATGTACAATAAGGAATCTCTACTTTCGATAAAGAAGGAGAATGTTTCAAGATGTGATTCTGTAAATCTTTGGCCAAAGTATTTTGAGCTTGATTTAGAAAGTTGTTCTTAATCATGTTCTTTTGAATCACATGAGGTTTTAAATCATATTAGGGGTTTGACATAATCAATCCGTACCCTAATAATATGATTTGAAACATTGTATAAGAGAAGGACCGTATTGCATTGCAATTCCAACTGGATAGGTTCTTTATCTATTCTGGTTAGCTTGGGTAGCCTTGATATATTGCTAGATGTCACTCTTGGCTTGTGGAAGTCCTAGGATTGATTGTGATCGATCCAAATAAAGGAAGAATTAAAAAGAGGGTTTAATTCCAGTTGGTTAGAAAGAGTTCTAATATTTTCCCACTGCCTTGCTAATTAGAACCTAATGTATCGCACACCTTAAATGGTTAACTTTGAGTAATACAAATGAGAATGAGGAAATCAATTTGATTGATTTGATGTGGATGATTTACTACGTGTAAAAACGTATTTGGGCCTCGGTAATAGTTAAGGAAAGTCCAAATGGTTGGGTATCAAGCCCAAGGGCTTAAGACACATAAATATTATGGTTTAAGTGTCATAAGGCCCAATTTTGGAAGCCCAATAGGTTTTGGCCGAAAATGGTTAAGTGAATGTGTATGGGAATTGTTTCCATAAGCTCATTAACACACAAACACAATCCAACATCAACCAAATGGGTTTGGGAGATCAAAGATAGATAAAAGAGAGTTTTCAAGAGTGAAACACTTTCATCTTTCTAAGTGGTTTAGATTGAAACCAATCTTGAGAATCTTGCACTAACATCCAAGTATTCTCAAGATACTTCTTCTCATCTCAAGGTTCCATTGGTGTGGAGACTTAGAGGCCATATACTTTTGTGGCTCACATGGAGGAGAAAGATCAAGGAGCAAAGATCAAAGATCAAAGAGGAAATCATCAAGAGAAGACCAAACACAAATTGGTTCATATAATTGCTTCAAGGGTAATTAGATCTTATCTTTCTCTTGAATTTTCATTTATGAAAAACATATCAATGTTCATGGCTTAAGATACTTGGAAGAAAGTTTTGTTTTTGAATTTAAACAACCACCTTAGACTTCCGCTGCGATTAATTTGATTAAATGCATGTTTAATATTCAAATGAACTTTGGAAAAATGTTTTGAAATTCCTACAATTGGTATCAGAGCCATAGGTCATGAACTTGATATGTTTTTGGGGTTTAGAGATGCATATATGGGTTGTAAATTCATTTAAAAGTATAATAGTTATACTTGATTTATTTTGATATGATTGAATAAAAATCAAATGGAGTGAAAGGGGTTGTTTGGGATTTTGAATTTCCGGATTTATGTTTTGATGATTGATGCTCTCTTTGAGGTCATATATGTATATATGAACATTAGAGCATAGTTGCATTAAAACCCCCATGAGTTTAACTTCATGAAATATATGATATTAAGAGCATGAGATAGTTAAAATGGAATATGGATTTTTCCGGAAATTGCATGAACATTCATATTAGTTAATATGCATGTTCTTGGTGTTCTTGGTGTTCTTGTTATGGGATCTTTTTGATCCATAAGTTAGGTGACTAATTTTGATGATTGTGTTTAGTGGAATTTTCCACCAAAATAGGTCAAAAGATGATGATGATGTTTTATTATAAAATTGAAAGTTTTTCCAAAATGTTTCCACCCAATAAACATTTGCCCACCACACTAAAATTAATAAGATTACTTTGGTAAGTGTGTGGGGACTATCTAGATGTAAATGATGGTGATTTGATATAAAATGCAAAAGTTGATCAAATTATTCATATCACTAATTATTTACCTACCACACTAAAATTAATTTTGATTACTTTGGTGAGTGTGGTTGGCCAACCTAGTCACATTCATGATTATTCACTTAGTTGAAAGAATTATGATCACCACTTTGTATTATACAAACGCATGCTTTAACCCCACACCCTAGTGGATCAACTTTGGATCCATTATTAATTGTTGAATAGTTTTGGATATAGTTGCAATATATGATAAGTGTAACTATGCCTAAAAGGTTTCTACAATTACATTTACTATTGTAGTAAAATGTTTTCACTCCATGGTAAATTTATTTTATTTGAATACGGTTACCACTTGAATTAAACCCATATATATGTATGCAACCCAAGAGCATGTATTTACATTGCTAGTTTAATTGTTTAAAGCGTTTAAATAATTAAAGGATGGTTATGGACTTAGACCAAACAATTGAGCTATGTGATTGGCCGCTTATTGGATATGTATTCGATTTTGATTGGCTATGTAATAATGAAATGGCTTTCATGCCTAATTTATTTTTATGCGCGTAATTAAAATGAATCACCATCCAAGACCATGATCCAACATGGTGGCTCGTGTTGGATCAACAAGAAAGTCCATAATCATCCTACAAGCCCAATGCAATTGGAATGTTCGGTAATGATGATAATTAATCAATTAGTAGTATCATGTATTTCCACTATTTCAAGCAAATGGTTTCTAAAACATTTAGTGGGAGTATTATGTGCTACTAATATATTACAATGGGAACCATTTAATGAGATTAGATAAGTAATTTTAATAGGATTAAAATTGGATTAAAATGAGACCAATTTAACTACCCCTCAAAGCAATATTAAGTTGATAAGCGAAATGGCACTTTGAATGCTATTTTGTGGCCTTCCACCGTGGTAGTCTCTTATTGGGTGGCACATTTACACCTTGTTGGACCTCAGTGAGGCAACATCCAGTACTTGTAACCATCCAAGGGAAGCCTATTACACATACTTGATGTAGTGCGGATAGATAACGAGTGTGGCCAACAAACTGTTAGGTTGAGGTCATACTTGAAACCCTATACCCACAAGCATGGTGGGAATAACTTAACTAAGACGAACGAAACCAACAAACTGTTAGGTTGAGGTCTAGTTCTCTAGAGGCCATAGTGATGGGTATTCACATTAATGATGTGATTGGATAAGAGTATCCTCTCATTAGTATCATAGCAATCCAACAAACTGTTAGGTTGAGGAAAACTATGTGAAAGTGAGACTCCCATCCCCACTAAGAGTTTCAACGGAAACTCTCGGATTTCATGAGGGATATGAAATTTGCCAAAAATAGTGGGAGCTACCATCATGACTTAAAGACCCTAAGTCCTTGGTAGAAGATTAATCTAAATTAAAATCTATTTACGTTTTGCAGAATTTCATATTAACCATCACAAACCCAATCTCAAAGATACTTGACTCAAACGTCCAAGATGACACGAACTATCCGGTTTGATTGCACAAACACCAAGTTGTCCTATAATTGGATGAGATTGGTTGTGTATAAGAAAAACCCCACCACATACCCCTCTTGGTCCATATGCCATTGAAGAGGAGACATAAGCTTATAAGAAGCATGTGTTAGATGACAACTGAGGTAAAAGTTACATGTTGGCATCCATGAAAAGGTGAAGCTACTTCTAGCTTACAATACCATATGTGAACTTGTTATGACAAGAATGGTAAGTGGGTTCCCGGTTAATCAACATGAAATCAATGTAATATCATTACATAAGATATTGGAAAATGTGAATTTTTCTTTGATGTTGAAGTTCAACAAGATTCTTTCTTTCATCCCTATCATTAGTTAATCCCAATATGTTATGAACTATAATATGGGAAAGATGAATGATACCCTATATGAGCTACTCAATATAGCTATAGTAGCTTAAATGAATATCTCAAAAGATAAAGGGTTAAGAGGATAGTTGCAATTTTTAGAAGGGTTCTTCTTCTTCCAAATCCAAACAGAAGGTAAGGATAAAGGAAAGAAGAAGAAAGGTTTTCTAAAAACCCAAGGAAGAAAGAATACAAAAGAAAGACAAGTAACTGAAAGGTATTTGTTTTTCACTATGGCAAGAATGGACATTGGAAGAGAAAATGCAAGAGATGTCTTGCAAGCCTCAAGAGAAAAACCTTTAGAAGGTCACTCTCTTGTTCTAAAATTAGTAATTACAGTTAAAGCTTCTAAACTGAATAGTTGATTCAGGAACTAGTCAACATATATGCAATTATGTGCATGGACTAGTGGGAGTAGAAGACTTGTAAAATGAGAAATGGTGCTAACCGTGGGAAATAGCACTAATGTAGTTGCCAATGCAATAGGCACCTAACATCTCAGACTACCCTCCGAAGAAGACATGAATTTGAAATAATTGTTATTTCATTTCTGGATGTGTAAAGAACTTAATATCTGTCTCTATATTTTTAAGAGATGGATTTGATGTTTTGTTTGACAAAATGCTTTGTTCTATTTCACATATCAATCAAATCGTTGCTTATGCAATTTTGATTGATAGTCTCTTTTCATTTTAGAAATGAATGGTAGCATTAACTGTATATGGATAAAGATGCAACTAGACCTGAGAGGCCTAGAGATGTGGATACATCAACTAAATTGTGACACCTTAAACTTGGATGCATTAGCCAAGATAGAATTCACTGGATGGCAAACGATGGAACCTTTTGGATCACTTGATCATGTTCCTATGCCTACTTGTGAATCTTGTCTACATGGCAAAATGACCAAGTCTCCTTTCACTGGTAAAGGAGAAAGAGTTACAGAACTGTTGGGATTAATTCACTAAGATGTTTGTGGATTTTTGTATACAAACACAGAGGGCGGTTATTCATACTTCATTTCCTTTACCGATGATCATTCACGGTTAGGGTATTTATACTAAATGAAGCATAAATCTGAATTTTGAAAAGTTTCAGGAATTCAGAAATGAAGTTGAAAACCAAACAGGCAAGAGTATTAAAATCCTTAGATTCGATTCGAGGATGTGAATACTTAAGCACAGAGTTTCTTGATTACCTCAAGGAACATGGCATCTTATCAAAATGGACTCCACCAGGAACTCCACAACATAACAGAGTTTCTAAAATGAGTTCCATGAGCTGATCCTGATTTACTTATATCCTTTTTAGGGATATGCACTTGAAACTGCAATTCATTTGCTAAATAGAGTGCCTTCCAAATCCATTCCACAAACTCCATTCAAAATGTGTTTTGGGAAGAAACCAAGTCTTGATTAGATCAAGATTTGGGGTTGTCCAGCATATGTCAAAAGGCAAGATGCGGATAAACTAAATGCAGTCCCAGATCCACAACCTTTTGTAACACAGACTCCACGTAGTTCAAGAAAGGTTAGCAGAATGCCTAAAAGGAATTATGGTTTCCTTCATGACAACAAAGGAGAGTTGAATCTCCTAAGTGATTGTAAAGATATCGAAGACCCTTCGAACTACAATGAGGCAATGTCAGACATTGACTCATAGAAATGGTTTGGAGCCATGAAATCCGAAATGGATTCTACGTATACCAACAAAGTCTAGACTCTAGTTGATCCTCCTCCTGGTATTGTACCAATAGGGAATAAATGGATCTTTAAGAGGAAAATAGGCTCAGATGGGATAGTAGAAACCTACAAAGCAAGGCTAGTAGCAAAGTGCTACAAGCAGAGAAAAAGGATTGACTATGAAGAAACCTTCTCTCTTGTCACTATGACAAAGTTTATTTGGATTTTTCTTGCAATAGATGCATATCATGATTATGAGATTTGTCAAAATGGATGTGAAGACGGCTTTTCCGAATGGCCACCTTCAGGAAGAAATATATAGATCGACCTGAAGGCTTCATTTCTAAAGTTGATAAGCATAAGGTATGCAAGCTACATAGATTCATTTATGGGTTGTTGCAAGGTTCTTGGAGTTGAAACATCCTATTTGATGAAGTTGTCAAATCGTTTGACTTCATACAAAACATGGATGACCAATGAGTGTACAAAAGGTCAGTGGGAGTTTGGTAGTATTCCTAGTAATGTATGTATATGACATACTACTTATCGGAAACGATATAGGAATGATATCTTCAGTGAAGCTGTGACTCATTAAATCATTCTCAATGAAAGATTTTAGAGAAGCATCTTACATACTCGGAATAAAGATTTATCCTGATAGATCTAAGAGAATAATTGGATTATCTCAATCCTTGTATGCTGATAAGATGCTAAAGAGATTTCATATGGAACAGTCTATGAAAAGTTTACTTCCAGTATGACATGGACTTCACTTTTCTAAGAACATGTGTCCAAAAACTCATTATGAGATACATCAGTTGAGTAAAATCTCTTATGCATATGCAATAGGGATTCTCATATATGTCATAGCATGTACAAGACATGATATTGGTTATACGAGTATAACTAGAAGATATAAATCAAGCCCATGATTGGATCAATTGGGAGCAGTCAAGTATGTTCTTAAATCCTTAAGAAGGACTAAGGACATGTTCCTCATCTGGGAGGAACATCAAGAGTAGCAAGTGGAAGCATTTACTGATTCGGATAATGTATCTAATATCAACAATTGCAAATCCACCTAAGGGTACGTCTTCATTTTGAATGGACGTAGTTAGTTAGAGAACAACTGAAGTTGATTACATTGTCGCTTTAGAAGCTACAATACAATCTGTTTGGATAAAAAAGGTTCATTACCGAACTGAATGTGGTTCTAACCATAATGTCACAAGTACCTTTACTGTGTGATAATAATGGGGCGATAGCTCAAGCCAAGGAATCTAGGTCTCATCAGAGATCCAAACACATAGAAAAATGTTACCATTAGATGGGGCATCTGCAAACAACGTAACAGGTCCACGCACTAAGCCGATGTCACAGTCACAACTGGATAGACATACAGAGATAATGGGTATGAGATACATGGCTATATGGCTCTAGTGCAAGTGAGAGATTATTAGAAATGTGCCCTAAGAGCCAATACATTTGATGTAATCTCCTTAGAATACATTTCATATATGATATATAAAGGGCAAACTTATTTGTTATCTTTTACATCGTGTAAAGAAACAAATGTCCAAGGTATGCTAAATAAGAGATAAAGTAATCTAAAGAAGATTAGATTCGGAGACCTTTAATCTCTAACTGTAGCATCCCAAAATGTTCCTAATCATAGGTTATCAAATGGGCATTGATAAACCGTCAAGATTAGCACATATTATGTATGCTCAATTGGGAGGATGGTTAGTCTCAAACCATTTGTGTAGTTGACACTAATACAAGTATGTGGGTGCTCATTAGTGAATGAGTACACTGAACGCGATCAACCGTAGTTCTCGTATGGAGTATTTATCTATATGTCAAACGAGAACTCATAGTTGCAATAATGCAAATTAGTCCTTAGACCTGAGGCATCATGGTTGTCCTGTGATGCATTATTGATCTTTGATAGCTCTTAAAGGCAAGCCGTAAAAGATTTGTCTTAAGTGTTGTTGGGATCTCTTAATTCATTATAGGGGCATGTGAATGTACAATAAGGAATCTCTACTTTCGAATAAAGAAGGAGAATGTTTCAAGATGTGATTCTGTAAATCTTTGGCCAAAGTATTTTGAGCTTGATTTAGAAAGTTGTTCTTAATCATGTTCTTTTGAATCACATGAGGTTTTAAATCATATTAGGGGTTTAACATAATCAATCCGTACCCTAATAATATGTTTTGAAACATTGTATAAGAGAAGGACCGTATTGCATTGCAATTCCAACTGGATAGGTTCTTTATCTATTCTGGTTAGCTTGGGTAGCCTTGATATATTGCTAGATGTCACTCTTGGCTTGTGGAAGTCCTAGGATTGATTGTGATCGATCCAAATAAAGGAAGAATTAAAAAGAGGTTTTAATTCCAGTTGGTTAGAAAGAGTTCTAATATTTTCCCACTGCCTTGCTAATTAGAACCTAATGTATCGCACACCTTAAATGGTTAACTTTGAGTAATACAAATGAGAATGAGGAAATCAATTTGATTGATTTGATGTGGATGATTTACTACGTGTAAAAACGTATTTGGGCCTCGGTAATAGTTAAGGAAAGTCCAAATGGTTGGGTATCAAGCCCAAGGGCTTAAGACACATAAATATTATGGTTTAAGTGTCATAAGGCCCAATTTTGGAAGCCCAATAGGTTTTGGCCGAAAATGGTTAAGTGAATGTGTATGGGAATTGTTTCCATAAGCTCATTAACACACAAACACAATCCAACATCAACCAAATGGGTTTGGGAGATCAAAGATAGATAAAAGAGAGTTTTCAAGAGTGAAACACTTTCATCTTTCTAAGTGGTTGAGATTGAAACCAATCTTGAGAATCTTGCACTAGCATCCAAGTATTCTCAAGATACTTCTTCTCATCTCAAGGTTCCATTGGTGTGGAGACTTAGAGGCCATATACTTTTGTGGCTCACATGGAGGAGAAAGATCAAGGAGCAAAGATCAAAGATCAAAGAGGAAATCATCAAGAGAAGACCAAACACAAATTGGTTCATATAATTGCTTCAAGGGTAATTAGATCTTATCCTTTCTATTGAATTTTCATTTATGAAAAACATATCAATGTTCATGGCTTAAGATACTTGGAAGAAAGTTTTGTTTTTGAATTTAAACAACCACCTTAGACTTCCGCTGCGATTAATTTGATTAAATGCATGTTTAATATTCAAATGAACTTTGGAAAAATGTTTTGAAATTCCTACAGCATGTTATTCCAAAGAGAATTAAATCTTGAATTGTCACTGGTAGGCTAGTTTGAATATTTTGGTCATATTCTTCGAGAGTGGTTCAATGTTCTCAATGGACTATTTATTGGGATTTGGGATGTAATGCTCGGACTTTAGAGAAGTGCAAGTGCAATGACCTTGACTTTCAGGGTTTATTTTGATTTTGTAAAAGAAAAGAAAAGCTTTTAGGATTTATTCATAACACTATTTGTATGAAATTTTTGGTTTATTTAGTAGGGTTTAGTGTTGAGGACATTTTCGTCTATTCAAATTAGTTTTTATATATATTTTATTTTAGGGGATTTTGTAGAAATGTCATTTAAACTTATACCTCAGTTTCAATTTGTCACCTTGAAGAAAAATTTAAGAGAAATGTCATCTTAATTTTTCAAAATTCATGATTTGTCATCTAACTTTAATATCATCCAATTTTCCATCCATTTTAAAGGTATTTTAGTCTTTCCATTTTCAAGGGTATTTTAAAAATGGAAAAATCGTTATAAAAAAAATTGTATATCTTATAAACAAGAAAGAGGTTGGATTTTCAATAGGAAATTTAAGTAGTTTTAAATCAGGTATCTGAAAATTTTAGACATGCTCAATGAACACCATAAAAAAATAATTATACATGCTGAGAGAGATAGAGACGAGACAAAGACAGAGAAGAGGGGTTATGATCGATGTGTTTTGGGGGCGAGTGGGGTTGGGGTGGGGGAGAAAGGGAGAGAGAGGTCTCTTTTTTCTCTCTTATTTTTTCCTTGAAAATGGAAAGACTAAAATACCCTTAAAAATATATGGAAATTGGTTGGTGTTATAGTCAGATGACAAATAATGGATTTTGAAAAATTAAGGTGACATTGCTCCTAAATTTTTCTTTAAGAAGACAAATTGAAACTGAGGTATAAGTTTAGATGACATTTCTACAAAAATCCATTTATTTTATAAAAACTAACATTTATGAAAGTGCAGGATAAATTTTGGCTATTTATTTATCACCCTCTTTTATTCTTGATAGATTTGGTGCCTTAAATGGATGCAAACTCAATAAGGTTCTTACACTTTGTTGTGGAAACTAGCGTTGTGAATATTGTCGAACCTAGCACTGTATTTTCTTGGTTCACAGTCTTCACCCAATTGTCTTTTATGAGCAATGCAATGCCTATCACTAACTAAGACAAAATCCTAGAGAGTGCTTCAGCAGGATGACATCAAATAGTCAAACAATATGGGTATAATATTTTCAGATATATTTCATTCTCCAAAAGGAGGTATTTATAATACAGGATGTAAACCCTAGTAGGATTAAACTAGGAAAATAAGTGGTATCCTAATTACATAATATCTATACAAAGAGAAATAAATAAAACAATATCCTAATAGAATATGGATATCTCGCTAACACAAATATAGTTACTTAAATTTGTGCTATGTATGCATTCATTCACACCAGTTACAGTTCTTATTAAGTTCCTAAAACTTGAGATATGAGCAAATTCGACTTTGGCTAGTCGCGCCTTTATTGGAACTTCAATTTTGATATGTGCTGCATGCTATCTTATGGCATAACGTGTGTTTTTTATGAGATTTTGAAACTGGAATTTTAAATTGCAAGCTTTGTTTATTAGTTCTTCATTTTAAAATTTGAAAAACATGAATTTCTTGTTGCAATAAAGTTCATTCCTTTTCCTGCGCCCTTCCCATTAAGACAACTAAAATTGAGTCATTCGGTTCTTTCTTTCTTTTTTCGGCGGAAGTAAAATTATTTTGATGCAACAATGTTGGAGGAGGAATTAAACAAAAGACCATCTATAGTTAAATATTGAGCTATACAAGTTCTTTGTTATTAACTGAAACTGAAAGCCTTATTCGATATATGAATTACCAGGAGAAGAATTTCAGTAACATAAGTTCCGGGTGATCGCAGCACTGGGTCTAGATTTTTCTCCATTCTATTTTCTAACTTATTTCTTCTACGATCTTCCTTGGTGTCATCAAAAGCTTTTAGTTCACTTTCTCTGTCATACTTGGTTGGAATCTCATTTGGATTGGTAGCTACCATTTTTGTTGCTGGTAAAGCTTAAATTTATAGTGGATATCAGACTAAATACATATGATTCAGATCAGAAGTGTATATTTTTGCAAAGAATATAACTTTGCAACGAGCGCAAGACATAAAAAAGATGTCCAAATATTCCCCATACACTTTTGGGCAATGCACTAAGAATGAAAGTTTGAAATTGGGTTTTACCCATAGATTTATAGAATGATGGGTATATGTCTAGGAAATAGAAATTGTAGGGACCTATATTGAACAAGCCCATATTTAATTACAAATGGAATGGATTTTCAGTTCCTTTACAAGTCCTATCTTGGTGGCCCATGGCAGTGTCAATCCATATTGGAGCATCAATTACAGAACTAGCGCAGGTGCTCTTGTCGCCGAGTATGAGTGTTGTACCAGGATTTGTGTGAGTTTGGTTTTTTTAGCTTGCCAATAGGGTATTTTTGCATAGTTTACATGTGGTTTGATGTATTTAGAGATTTATTTTAGTTGTTATCTTCATGAGTGAATGGCTTGGAGGTTGTGAACAAGTTATGGGTACATTTGGCAGCACTATTATGTATTCCGTTTGTGATCTAACTTGAGAGTTTGTTTGGAATTGATTGATTAATTAAGGGTAATTTCCTTATATTACATTGTTTTTGCTTGCTATAATGAAGAAATGTATTGTTATATGGAATTGGATCAATAATGAAATTCGCTGATTTACGACAGGAATAGACAATAAATTAATTATTATCTTTTCCAAAAAATTAAGTTCAAACATTGCGTGCATTAAAGGCCTTAAATAAGAACAAGTTACTCTTTTATGGCGTGCACTAAGGCCTTAAATGAGAATAAGTTATTCTTTTATGGAGTGCATTGCCGGCCGTGAAAAGTATTTTTAAGTTCATTTATGGCGCATGATGCATGCCGTAAATGAATGCGCCATAAATGAAATAGACTTTTTACAGCTCGGCCTTTCGTGGCACGTGAGTGTGTGCCCTAAATTCCCATTTACGACATGCATTGCGCGACATAAATACCCTTTTTTCTAACTCAAACTTTTTGTCGCTAGTCACTGAGACTAGTTGTGGGTATAACTTGACACTTGCATAGATGTACTCCAGGTGTTCAATGAAATGACAGAGTGAGTTGTTGAGATTTCAATGAGTTGATAATTCCACCCATGAAGACCCATCTGAGCGCAACTGCACCACATATACAAATTCATGTTTGTGCATTAGAAATGAATTAGAATAGAACTCTCAACTCTTTAACCAAGATTTATGTGAAAATAATGACTTACATAATAGGCTGTGACTTACAAAAAGTGTTACGACAAAGTGTTAATATAATATCTTTGAAGCTTCACAACAAGTCTATCTATCGAGCTGTCTCTTTCCTCCATGAGCCTCGTCAACACTCACCAAGCCATTTCTTTCCTCTGCGAGCCTCGTCACTACTCGCCGAGCCCTCTCTTGGCCGGCTTTTGCCTTTATCTCTCTCATGTCATGCTACCTACCGCTTTTCCCTTTGCACAACCACTGTCTATCCTTCTATTGGCTCTCAAAAAGAAGGGAAAAACACAAACGCAAAAACACACAAAAGAGAAAACAAGCAAGAAAAAGAAAAAGAAAAGTGAGAAATCTATGGCTTCTTCCTACCCCTTTTCGTTGGATCTCAACCTAGCTCCACCGACTCAAACACGAGGCCAAGCAGGAGCACCAGTATGGATGCCCTACTTTGCCTCCGCACGGGGCCAGCTGACTGTCAATGACTCAATACTCCTGGACAACGATGTTGCCATTGGAGTTGGCAGAAATTTGGTGACTCCTAAAGATATACGTGTGTTCGAGACAAGGGATGACAACCGGGTCATGAGTGATGCCCTAGCACTGAGCATGCAGAGTACAGCATGTGTCGCAAGTTTGGTTCATCGCCTACTTGCGAAGTCCCATGAGGTAGAGGTGCTGAAAGGTCAGTGAGCGGCGGAGCACAGGATGGTTGAAGTGTGTCAGAGTGCTATAAAAATCTTGAAAAGGGAGAGGTCAAGGATAGTGGAGGTGAATCGACACCAGCTAGAAGTGTTGCGGGACGAGAATAAGAACCTATCAAAGATGGTAGAGTTGTATTCTCGCGACATGCGAAAACAGCTGGAAGACCTAGACCGACCGGGTAAACGCAAGAAACCAGATCGCGAGAAAATTTATACTGAAGCGAAGATTGCGATCTTTGGGAGCTCAAGTGATGAGCCCCAAGAGGCTGTGCGTGAAGCCCCGGAAGAGGACAGCCAGAGGGCCAAACTAAAAGCTCCTATGGTCGAGACACCGAGCGCCAAGAAGAAATGATTTCAGCTTTTATTTATTTTTTTAATTTTAAAAATGTATGTGCGTTTTTTTTTAATTGGGAAATAAAAACGTTATGTTATCTCAAAGAGACGAATGACCCTAAATTTAAAGAACGACGATCAAACAAAAACATGAAAACCCAAACATGCATTTTTATTTTTAGTTAAGTAAACACACAAGTAACTGCTTTTTCTTTTAAGAGAAAAACTTAAGGATGACCAGTTAAGGGCCTCAGAAAAACACAGCCAGGGGATCCGGGAAGGTTGGAGGGGTCACAATGGTCCCGCTTAAAACCCTAACTTCTTAGACACCGAAGGTGTCGCCTTAAGAACTCCTAGACACTGGATAGACTGCGGTTGCTCACCTGGAGTTACCAAAAGTTTAGCTCCTTCAAAGAATATCCTATGAGTTTTAAATTATACTACATAATTAAATAAAAACAAAATAAATAAATAAAAACTGAAATAAACACACAATTCAAACAAGAATTTAAAAGAAGAGTTGGGATTCTTGCACCAGGTGTCCAAGACGCATCTTTAATTTTGTCTCTTCTTCAAATTAAATTCTTAAGAAACCTGTCAAACAACACGAAAACAACTGAAAAAAAATAAAATAAAATAAAATAAAATAAAATAAATAACAACTGAAAAAGCAAAAACACAAACATCAGAAAAACAGGGAGGCAAAAGTAAGTGAAAGTGTAGACATGCTCCCTTTTAAAAAAACGCGCTCGCAATTTGCGGAAGAAATGAAGGGATCCGAGAGAAAAAGAGCACAGGATAGCACCATCGAGATCCGAAGTGCTTTCGGCTCCCTCATCTGCATAAGTCTATTTAAACACATCTCGGAGAAGTAGAAGAGCACCTCGCATTTCTTCCTGCAAATTAAAGAAAAACATCAAAAAATCCAGAAACAAAACAATGGCATCTTCATGCACTCATCTTGATAATCTAAACCTTGAATTGTCCCTTGCGCCACCGAATGCGCAGATAAGGGCTCCTCAAAATCATGTCTTCCCAAACTCCACATATCATCACGGTACGGCCTCAAACTTTGCTGAGGTAATACCGAACTTTTCTGAGGCAGTGCCGAACAGAGCAGGCTGCTGCCTGGAAGGCATGATTGGCAACAAGCTCACATCGACAGATCATCTGCATGTGGCAAAGAGGTCTGACAAGGCAGCAGTGGAGGAGTCCCACAATTTAACGGTGCTCCACGCGGTCTCGGCTACCAACTTGGGCATGCGATTATTGGCGAGGACACGGGAGTGTGCCGCGCTGAGCGAGGAAGTCGCTTCCTTGAAGGCTATGGTGGCGGACTCGGGAAGCGGCTCTCCTGTGCTAATCAGCACGTGGAAGCACTGCAGAGAAAGAATGAGGACCATGTGGAGCTGCTGCAGATTCTGCAAGTAAGAGAGAATAGAGGCATGCCATGAAGATGAAGATGAAGATGATGAAGATGTTGTTTTTATTTTTAATTTACTTGAATGTTTTGTTTTTGTTTTTGTTTTTAAATTTTTTTTTAACTTTGCATGTAACGTTTGAAATGAAATAAAAATGTGTTTTTAACACTCATAAATAAACTAACTAACCACACCACGTAAATAAATACATAAACTAAATCAAAACAAAAAAAAGAAAACAAAGAAGTTCCAAATTGATTTTTTTATTTTTAATTTATTATTATTTACAACTAACTGACCACACAAAGAAAAAAAATCAAAGAAGTTCCAAATTGCAATTTACAAGGAAAAATAAATAAAAACTCAAATTTCAAAAAAATAATTTTGTATAGTTTTGTTTTTGTTTTTGTTTTTTTGTTTGTTTGTTTTTTTTGTTTTTAAAACACACAAATATACAAGCAACTCATGGATGACTAGTTAAGGGCCTCAGAAAATACAGCCAGGGGATCCGGGAAGGTTGGAGGGGTCACAAAGGTCCCACTTAAAACCCAAACTTCTTAGACACCGAAGGTGTCGCCTAAAGAACTCCTAGACACTGTATTGACGGAGACGCTCATCTGGAGTTACCACAAGTCAGCTCATATAAAAAATCTTTTTAAATTTTTTTTAAATTTTTTATTTTTTTAAATTTTTATAAAAAAGAAATAGAAATTTAAAATAATAACAAGTAAAGAGAAATGATTGAAATGCTCCCCCTTGAAGCGACTAGGTCGAGTGTGATGCACTTGGAGGTCGCGACTTCTCCCACTACTCCACACTTCCTATTCTTATGATTGAGGTTGCCATCTCTCTCCATTTTTATTAAGCTGTCATAAATTGCTAAAACAAACACACAAAAAAACTTGAAACAGAATTAAAGGATTAGGAAATTAAAACTAAAATGGAAAGGAAAATCAACACACATCCAATTTCATGCTTCAAAGTAATAAGCAACAAAGTAATCAAACTAGCTTATGAAGTTCGTTCTTTCTCAAATATGATTATCCATATGGTGTGTGGTTTTAATCAAGTATTCAGAAAAAGCATTTAGCTATGGTGTTTAGTCTAAACACAAATTCCGAACCCATTAAGAACAAGAAGAACAATAAAGAACCAAGTAGAATTTAAACATGGTGTTTGTCTTCAATATCTACCCATTCATTCACTAATCAGTTCAAGAGTCATATGGTGTTTATGTAAACTTGAACAAGATATTTAATTAAGAGCAAGTGAATGAAACCATACACTAGAAATAATCAACATGCTACTTGAACCTTTTTGTTTTGGGGTGTTGTGTAAGCTGGGACTCAAACCCAGTTCTCTTACTTGTTAGGCAATTGTCCTTGTCCGTTGGACTACAAACACAACTTATCAATTAACCTCATTAACTTTAAAACATGAAACTGTCCAGTTATATAAAAGATAAAAATAAATAAAAAGTAGAAAAACCAAATAGAATCAAACAATGTTACCGATCCCCGGCAACGGCGCCAAAAACTTGTTGCGTAGATTCAGCTGCACCAAAATGGGTTCAACTGCATCCTCAACTTATGATACTCGCAAGTGCACGAACCGTTGGTAGTTTAGCGTATGTAAGTGCGAGGTTGATTCCACAGGGATTGGTGATTGAATGATCCAATTCAATTTCCTACACAAAACAAAAATGAAAACAAAAGAAACAAAACAAGAAGAAAGAATGTACATTACAAGAAAATAAATTACAACTAAGAGAACATTAACGAGAGCATTTGAGGAAGGAAGAAAAGTGTTTGAGAACTTTAGAGAGGGGATAATTGTTTGAGAGATTTGGAGAATTTTGGAAGAGTAAGGAAAGTGGTGTTTGGGAACTTTGTGGATTTTGGAAGAACATGTGTTTGAAAGCTTTAGAGAATTTGGTGAAGGAAATGGGAGAAGTGTTTGGGAAATGTTTTAGAGCATGGAGAACTTTGAAAGAGAATAGAGAAGTGTTTGGAGAATTTATAGAAGAAGAGAAAGGAAAAATGCTTGAGATTTATAGTACTAGGATCTTGTTACAACAATTGAGAACTACAAAGGGAAACTAAGAGAATTTGAGGGAGAGAAGGGAAGGGAGCTCTAGAGAAGTGCTTGAGAGCTCCCCCCCTTTGGGGTGTTATTACAAGCTTAGAGAACTTCCCTATTTATAGGCCTAGGGGAAGTGAAAATCTGAATTATACAATTGAATTTTCTAAACACACTAACTTCAACACTTAATTCACCTAACACACTATTGCATTTGAAAACAATTCCTCTTGTCTTTAGGCTTAGTGTTGCAACTCCCACTTCATCATCTTTTGGCTCATTTGGCTGCTGCAAAATTCCACTCAAATATAGGTATTGAATATGCTTCACCAAACTTTCCCACAATCAACAACACTTCATCATGCATATGTCATGCATGACAATGCATTTCAGCCAGCTTGTGGGCTCGTTTTGGGCTTGTTCATCCATTCTGAAAAATCTGAAAAAATATGTATCTTCAAGCTATGTGTCTTATCTTTCCAAGCATATGCAGCCCAGCTCAAGGAAAAATCGGAAAGGCCTTCAAATGTGATTTCTGGCCCAGGAACGCAGATGCTGCCGAATTTGACCTTAAGTTGCCAAAACATGTATACCTTTCTCTAGAAGACTCGGAATCATGAACCGTAAAATTCTACAGAAACTAGACTTCTGTATATTTCCAATGGTATATGGCTCATCATCTGGTTCTTCTTGAGGAAGTACAGTCCAATCCGTGAAGTTGACTGATCTGCAGACACCGTTTTGAGCTAACTTGTCTCCAAAATGCAATTAGTGATTCCTTAAGCTTATTACACTGAAACAAACACAAAACTTATTAAAAGCACAAGTTTAAGTAAAAAACATAACCAAATCATAAGTTAAAAGGGTACAAAATGATATGTAATTATGCACCGATCAGTGGGCTTGTGTCAAGTAAGCGGCCATTAAAGTGTCCTTGGCTTCGAATTCGGTGAGTACTTGATTAACGACAAGCTGTGAGTCGCTGCATATCTTGAGTTGCTTAGCCCCCATCTCCTTAGCCAGCCGAAGGCCTGCCAAAGGGCTTCGTAATCGGCTTCGTTGTTGGAAGCCTGGAATTGGAATCGGATTGCATACTCGATGGTCGTTTGATCAGGGGCTTTTAGTACTAAGCCGGCCCCGCTGCCTTGTCGGTTGGACGAGCCGTCCATATAGAGAATCCATACGGGAATTGATGGATCAAAGGGTCCTTCGATCGGATGGGCTGTCTCGTGAGTCGCAGTCAACTCTGGAGATGAAATCAGCTACGGTTTGACCCTTCTCGGCAGGCCGAGGGCGATAGTGAATATCGAATTCGCTGAGTTCAATGGCCCACTTCACTAGCCAACCTGACGTCTCCGGTTTCTGTAGTACCTGGCGTAGAGGCTGATTGGTGAGGATGGTAAGACTGTGTGCCTGGAAATACGGCCGAAGCTTGCGTGCCGAGAGAACGAGAGCGTAGGCAAGCTTTTCCAATTCGAGGTACCGAATCTCGGCATCCTGCAGGGCGTGGCTAGTGTAGAAAATTGGAAGCTCTATGCCGTTCGGCTTGCGAATGAGCACGGAACTGAGTGCCGTTGGCGAGACCGAAAGGTAGACAACGAGGTCTTCGCTAGGAAGAGGGGTGGACAGGAGGGGCGCTCTGCTCATGTAGGCCTTGAGGTCTTGGAATGCTCGATCGCATTCGGCAGTCCAGACAATCTGCCGTTTGTTTCTTTTAAGGGCTTTGAAGAATGAAGCGCATCGATCGGTAGCTTTTGATATGAATCGAGCCAGGGCGGTGACACGCCCGGTGAGGCTCTGAATATCCTTTTGTGTCTTCGGTATCTGCATGTCGAGCAATGCCTTGATTTTCTCAGGGTTGGCCTCAATGCCCCGTTGGCTAATCATGAAGCCAAGAAACTTGCCCGAGGAGATGCCGAAGGCGCACTTGCTTGGATTGAGACGCATGTTGTACTTCTTCAAGACATTGAACATGAGTGAGAGGTTGTGGAGGTGAGAATCGGCCGTTTTGCTTTTGACTAGCATGTCGTCCACATAAACCTCCATCGAGGTGCCGATGAGTTCGGAGAAAATCTTGTTGACCAATCGCTGGTATGTTGCCCCAGCGTTCTTCAAACCGAACGACATGACATTGTAGCAGTAAAGTCCTTTGTCAGCTTAACGATGAATGCCGTATGTTCGGGTCGGTAGGGCTCATGAATATCTGATTGTAGCCTGAGTATGCATCCATGAAGCTGAGAACTTCGTGGCATGCTATGGCATCTACCATCTGATCGATCCTCGGTAGAGGGAAACTGTCCTTTGGGCAAGCCTTGTTTAGATCGGTATAGTGCTGACACATTCTCCAGGCGCCGCCTGATTTCTTGACCAGGACCGAGTTTGCCAACCAAACAGGGTAGGTTACCTCCTGGATGAAGCCGATTGTCTTCAGTTTATCCACTACGAGCCTCATTGCTTCATACCTTTCGGCATCGAAGCCCGCCGTTTCTGTCTAATGGGTTTGAAACTTGGACAAATGCTGAGCTTGTGGGTGATGACGTTCGGAGCGATGCCGGGCATGTCATTGTATGACCAGGCGAAGACTTCTGCATTCTTGCGTAAAAAGTCGATGAAATTGGCACGTAGTGCTGAACTCAGTGTGGTGCCGATTCGGACCTGTCGATTGGGCTGTGCTTCGGAGAGGTGACCAATTCTAGATCTTCGACGGGTTGCGCTTGTGGGGTGACGGCCTCATCTCTGGGATCATCCGGTTTCTCCATTCCCCTGCCGTTCGGCTCAGTCGTCCCGGTTGAAGCTGAGTACGCTTCGCGAAGCGTAGCTCTTGCTCATTCCTTCGTTGCTCATACATAACACGTCCGTGCGCTCGCTGATCCCCTCGCACTTGGCCTACACCAGCGTGCGTGGGGAACTTGAGGAGGAGCATGTGTGGTGATAGCATGGCTTTCATTTTGGTGAGGGCCGTTCGGCCGATGATGGCATTGTACGCGTTGGGCAATCGACTACCAGAAAATGAGTGTAGATGATCGTGCGTCTGGGGATAGTGCCGATGGCGAATGGGAGCTGGACGCTGCCAATCGGTTCAACCACGTCACCCGAGAAGCTTAGGAGGGGTGTGATATCCTTGTTTAGGTGTTGAGGATCTATACCGAGGGCATTGAAAGCGTCAGCGACAGCACATTGATCTAACTGCCACATCGAAGTTCTGAAATGTCGGCTCGTATGATCATAGGAACGGAGTGGGGGAAGATGATGCCTCGCTCTTCTTCTTCAGAAAAGGTAATAGGTTCCCAGCCAATTCGCCGATCTTGTCGTTGCGTCCTCCCGCTACACTGAGTATTTGGGGGTGCCGAACGGCACGGACGTAATTTTTAACGGAACGGTTGCTAGTTTCGGCAATGGGTGCTCCCCCACTGATCATATTAATCTGCCGATTGGATGGTTGGGCCGCCGCCGTCTTCGTACTTAGGTTCTGATTGAGCCTCCCTTCATTAATCAGGCGCTCGACAATTTTTCGAAGGGCGATGCACGATTCTCTATCGTTGCCATTGTACTGGTGGTATCGGCAGAAGACTCCGTGTCCTTCTCGCTCTGTCGGGGAGCTTCCGATTGTTCGGCTTCGGCCACCCTCTTCCCACAACGGCGCCAATCTGTTGGCACTAAAACTAAACAGCTAGAAATAAGTGCAACTTGCAGGTGATGTGGACGATCTGATAGATCGATTGAGTGTCCGAATGCAGATTCTTCTCGTCCTTGGCTGCTGATCCTAAATGGAAAGAAGCCGAGACTCGTAAGGTATATGGAACCGGTGTGGAACCAGCCTAAGACCCTCCGATGCCAAAGTAAGTTTGTTTTTAAGAGCTTTTGCTTATTGACAATATATTTAGCATAAAAGTCAAGCTGAAAAGTCTTGCCCATGTATTGTAGTGAAGGGGCTTATTTATAGAGGGCATTTTGTATGCTCTTAGTACTTAATTTCGATATAGGACTCGTGGGAGGGCCCTTTGAGGTGGACACGAGTCCTTAGATATTTCGGGCGGGTGCTTTGAAGTTGATTCTGGAGGATCGGTAGGGAATACCGATTGTATACTTTTGCTGAATCAGGAGTGATGGTTTACTGATTTTGAGAGAGCGCCATCGGTAGGTGATGCCGTTTGTTCGGAGCCTTGGGTGCTTGGGAGTCTTCTCTGATCCACGTGTCAAGGTGATGAGGGGAGGGTCATATACGGTACAAACATTATGCATATGCCATTCGATACTTCAAACCCTTATATTCCCAAGACATATATATATACACACACACATGTACCACATCAAGATATGTACCAAGGAAAATAATCCAACCCGGGGATTGTTTATTCTCAACCACATGCAGGGATCCTGCATTATACAAGTGGCTAGGGATAAGCAGTCCAACCGAGGGACTATTGCTCCCTAGCATGCACGCCGGGACCTGCATCGCATGTGCGGCTGATCCAATCATACACATAGACTAACATCCTGACACACCTCCCAAAAAGTATATGTGTGCCCTGATGAGTCCCAAAGACCAATTATAATTCATTTCCAAAATTTCGTCATCCTTTACATAACGAACCAGGGGAAGCTACAACACATGGTGTGTAGTCACACAAATCCCATATCCCAGACCACATATTTATAATCATAATAATAATATTACCCAATACACTTTATGTGTTACCAAAGTACAACATAAAATCATTAAAACTTCACAACATCCCAATTCCAGTAAAACACATTTAAACCCAATCAAAACATAGTTATGCATGCACTTGCTAATATGAAAATAATATTCATTTGAAAACAAAGTCCAATCACAACTAGTCCGAAGCAAACTCAACCCTTAGAGGGTCCTTCCGACTAAGTACGGGAGCCTGAGTACCTATGGAAAGAACACAAGGATAATATTAACATTTGAATTGAATCGAATCAAACTTAACTTGAAACTTAATTTCTCGAAGGATAAAACGATCTCGGAAGATTCACGGTCAACCTAACGGTTAAACTTCCCATATCGATCAACCGAGCCTGTGAGGCCCACGACCTCTGACTTCCGATCCAAAAGTTCCTATACAATCCTAAAGGTACCAGAAACAACATATTTGAAATTAGGATCGATCAAACCCGAATATCACATATTGGGTGCAATATCCATTCGACTGTCAAATGATAACGGATTTCCAAATCCGAGCATACGGTCGTGCTCAGAACGACAAGGGAAACATTTTAGAACATAATGGGCCGCCACACAGTGGCCCATGCGCCGGCAGCACGTGGGTGTCTTGTCAAATTTCTGGCGACAGAAATTCTCGAAACACCTTACAATACCTATACCAAAACGTCAAGGGCAGCTAGGAGAGTAAATTTTGGTCTTGGACCCTGGCCAAAAAGTGGCCTAAGATAGCTCAAAACACGGCTAAAACCAAACTACCAAAACTCCAAATCGAAATTCTAGGTTTAAAAATCGAACTTCCAAAACTCCAAGTCGACCCAAACCAACTACCAAAACAGCTAGAACGAATTGAGAAGATGAAGATTCATACCTTGGTCGATGAAAAATGTTGCCGAAATTGCCTAGAAAAGACGACGGAAAAATCGTGATATTTCTCCTTGTTCTAGTCCCTAAATCGTGCAAAATCGTTTGGAGAAAGCTAGGTAGAGGAGGAGGAGGATAGGAAGATTTTGGAGGTGATTTTGTCGAAAACGGTGGCCGGAATGTGATAAATTCGCCGTTTGAAATTCTAGCGTTGGCGGGAGGAGAGAGAGAGAGAGAGAGAGAGAAACCATGCAATTAAAATTTAAAAAAATAATAAGAATATGGTCTGTACTTAAATTAGAACTTCGCGATATTTACGGTTGTGCCACTGCACTTCCGTACATTATAACTTCCTCGTTATAAATCGGAATTGTGCCTGCCGCATGTCTATGAACTCATATTCATGTGCTCTACGCAACGGTGGTACTCATTTCCTCAAATCCTTCCCCGAACAAAAAGTGACTAAAGTACCCCCACTCCGAAAGGCAAAAACGTAATTTCACAATTAATTAAGTAATTAACTAATTATTTGAGATGAGGTGTTACAGTTATCAATTAGGATATTATTTTCATGATATGATTTTAATTAGGATTTAAATTATTTTATTATCAGTTAAGTTTTAGAAATATTCTGTAACCTAGGGTTTCCTACGGTTTTAGAGTTTCTTTGTTTTCTATTTAAGCCAACTCATGACATTGTATTAAGCAATTTTATCATATTATTAATTAAATTGAGAGTTTTTCTCTATGTTCTGGTGGATTCCAATCGCTAATGGATTCCAGATTATCTTTTTGCGTTTAGACGTTTGTCGATCCATGAACCCGTGTTTCCATTCTGCATTAAGTGGTATCAGAGGGGGTCATCATTCATAGCAAGGATGACAGGACTCAACCCAAATTCAACTTTGGAATCCGTTTCGAAACCCGTGCGTGTCCAACACTTGGCAGGTGTCAGGCATGAATGACCAAAATACCCTTCTTGCCATAATCCCAAAAATTGCTTTAGGGGTTGACTTCTATTAGAAAATCGGTAGAGTCTCCCTTGAAAAAGGCTCAAAACCCAGAAATCTACCTGAACTGCAAACATAATTATTTCCCAAGTGTCCAGCAAGCACAAAGTATAAACTACACACCAATTAGCAAATTCAACTTTACAAAACTGAACATAACAAACAAATCATAAACTTGCGACTTGCACCTAGGTTAGCCTAGGTTGCCTACGTACCCTTACTTTGGGATCAAGCCACACGTAGCTCTTTCTACTATGAATCACAATTAAGATAGTACAGAAATATTCAAAGTGAAACTAACAATGAAATTCTAGAATCATTCTTTACTTTGATTTAAACACGTTATATAATTGAATATCATGCCATGAAATTATGTACCTAACTGTTCAATTAGTATATCATTGTACATCCAAATACTTGCATAGCCAAACCTTTTTACCTGAAAGCCATACTTGTAACCATCTGCATAGTGCCTATGTCCTGGAATACCATCAAATCCGAAGGCAATAGGCAAAGGGGAAACTAGCTAACCACCTGTGTAGACAAGTCGAGTAGGTGGTTAGGGACCTGGCCAACCCTGTGCAGATAATATGAGCAGGGTGGACAAAAATATCTTGTTAATTGTACCACTCATTGGTACTACACTAATCTCCACATAGATCTACCTCAAAAATAATCCGTCAATTCCCCTCGCATAACTCAAGGAGATATACTCCACCTGAGAATGCAAATAATCCGTCAATTCCCCTTGCATGACTTAGGGAAATACACTCAACCTGATGATGCAAATAATTTTTCAATTCCCCTCGCATGACTCAGGGAGATACACTCAACTTGAGAATGCAAATCCTGGCACCACACGGTTTGGGCGTCCTCGACACTCGTGGGGCAATGTCATACGCGCGTAGAAAAATCTGAAAGCAACCATATGTCTAAAGACATTCTAAAGGCAACTGTATGTCTGAAGACATCAATATTTCTGAAGGCAACCAGGATGTCCAAACACATCAATATCTCCGAAGGCAACACAATCCAATTATTAATCCATTTAACACACATATAAAAATAAACATAGATATATCATGCTTGGAAAGTAAAAGCGATAGAACAATAATTCATAAACAATTAATAAAACTCTCATAGGAAAATACCATTTTAAAATCAAACAACCAAACCACAAACACCTCCCAACCAAATGGTCCTATTTGGGCCAGCGAGGCCCAACATCTAGGTCAATTAGGCCGGCGGGGCCCACGACCTCTGATTTTCAATCTGAAAGTTCCTATAGGTTCAACAAAATCTACTAAACAAGTCTTGAAAGTTTGATCTCGATTCGAGCGGTTGGATCTAAGCCAATTCGCACGATTTTGGACGACGATCGTTTTCGCATAAACTTAGAATCGTTGATTCAAAGTATCCTGGGACTTAGTTTTGGCACTTCAATCACACAAACATGAAAGAAAGTTGTTCAACTAGAGAGAGAGAGAGAGAGAGAGAGAGAGAGGGGGAGGGAGGAGTGTGAGACACATCCCTAGATTTTTCAGGGTCGAAGCTAAAGTTTTCTGCATTCAGATTGATGATCTTTCATATGGGGCTTCTATCTTGATTAGTGAGAGTCTCAAAGACAAGGTGTTCCATATATCCGTCGAACTGGGCTGTGTACGATGGATTTTAGAACAACTACAAGAGCTTGTGGACAGGAAGGAACAGAGATTCTTCCGAAAATTCAGAGGAGACTCCTACCACCTATGGATGGAGAAATCATGCAACAAGTATGGACGTTTTCTGAGGTTGTCCAAATGTTTGCATGGAGTTGTGTCGTCGGTTTTAATCCCACAAGGTCTAGGAGGGCAAGGGTGGTGAAAGTTGGAGGAAAGTTTAGCGGTAATCCTTGTCGGTGATAGATTCATAAAGGAAAGAGCTGCTCAAAGGGGAGAGGAACAAAATATGCCGCATGATAGAACTAGAAGTATAGCTAAATCCTACAAGGAGGCGGTAGAAGAAAAAGGAACAGTGGGACAAAAAGTGGAAAAGAAAAAGGCAGATATTACACCACAACACAATTCGACCCAAACGGAAAACTGGAGTTGGGTGGTTGCATGTGAGAGGCAAGTAGTACATCAGACTTGGAAGGACATTGAAGAAGCTCTAGGCAACTGGCTACAGCTCAAGGTAGAGTTATTTCCATACCAAAATAACAGAGCATTCTTTGCATGTAACAGTAAAGAGGAGGCAACAAGGATATGGGGAGCAAGAAAACTGAAGATGGACGGACAACCAGAGGTGTTATTATGGTGTTGGGAGCAAAGCCTGAAGAACAACATAACAAAAGTGGTTAGTTACGGGGGCTGGATTGCTGTCACTGGGCTCCCGATACATTGGTGGTCCAAAAAATACTTTGAACGAATTGGTGATGCTTGTGGAGGTTTGATGGAGGTGGGTTGGAAGACTGAGAAGCTTAAATATCTCATTGAAGCCAAACTGAAAGTCCGAAAAAATACGATTGGATTTCTGCCTGAATTACTTAAATTAACAGAAGGAAACGAGGTCTATTATGTTCAGATCATACCAATATCACTGGCGATAAGACCAAACCAGTCAGTCGTAACAAATCAGTGGAATTAAATCCGGCGCGCCGAATTGGGGCGGAGCAATCGGTATGAACAAACAGAAGGCAAAGGAAGGAGGACCGGTGATCGAGGGCATCTCGTCAGATGGAAAGCCGCATGAAAAAGCACGCGAGATCGCTGATTCCCAGGTCACGCGAACACTACCTCTGGTCGTTGGCAGAAGCATGGAAGCCCCCACGCTTGTCGAGCAACTGCACATAGTACAAAAAGAAAAAGTGAACGTGGAACTCAAGGACAAAGGGATGCTCAAAGATGCCAAAATGGGCTTGAGTAGATCTGAAGTTGGGCTCAGAGCAATATCTATTAAGGCCCAAGAGCTGGGTAGGGTAGTGGGCCTATCCCATGAAAGGGGGAAAAGCTAGGAGTAGTCAGGATTACTTGCCTGCTGCCAACTACCAGGCCCACTCATCACAGCGAGTTTGGAATGGGATTGAGAAACAAGTGGGTCCAACCGAAATCTCCTACCTCTCCGCCAAATTTTTTTACAAGATATGGGCAGAATAAAAACAAAGGAAAAGGACTCTCACGTGTATCTCCCTCTAATTTTGGGAATCATAGTGAGAAGGATAAGGTAGGGGGGGCAAGAAAACAAAATAAAGGAAAGGTGACAACAGTGATAAATCACTATGAGAAGGAATCTGGAGATGAGTCTTTGCAAGAGGAGGGGTCCGATGAAGATGGTTTTGGCTTGGTTGATGAATCCCAGTCACGAATATGTGAGATACATGACCCAGAGAGTCAAATGTTTTTGGAGAATCTGGACGTTCATTCAAATACCCAGGATCTGGAGGTCGACCTGGTATTGATTCTGATCTAGAAATGGGTAACTACACCGAACGGATAACATGGAAGAAATTTCAAGCTCTGATATGGAGTTCTGAGGATGAAGATACAGTGGCTGCGGAGGAACCGGGAGGAGATCTAGCAATGGAACAATATTTGCAAGAGATGTTTACTGAGAAGGATAACCAGGTTGATGGGACAAATCAGGTTAGTTCCCTCCATGGCTTGGATCAATCTATTGATCCAAATTTTGAAAACATAGGGGAAGGCAAAGAAGAAGAGTTTGGATTGGGGATTAATAGAAAAATTTATGAAAACGAAGGGGTCTGAGGACATGCTGAGAGTTCAAAAAAACATGCCCCCAAAAGGAATTTCGAAAACATGGAAACATTGCTGGATAGTATGGGCCTGCGATTGGTGAAAGAGGACAGTAGTACACAGGTTATTCAAGCAGGAAAAAGGGATACCAAGAGAAAAGGGAAACGAGAACTGGAAAATCTAAAATTCGGGGTGAGTTACGAAAGAGGAATGGGGAAAGAAAAAGAGGGCAACAATATCGTGATCCAATGAAGATAGTTAGCTGGAATGTAAGGGGACTGAGGGGGGGGGGGGGGGAGGAAAAAAAGAGTGGTAATAAGGAAGATGTTAAAGACGCATGATGCAGATGTTGTGATGATCCAGGAAACAAAGAAGGAGAAGGTCAACCAAAGACTAATAGGAAATATTTGGGGAGTGAGATTTAGGGAGTGGGTTTGTGTTCCTTCATGTGGATCGTCAGGAGGGATACTAATCATGTGGAATACAAAAGCTATCAAGGTGAAAGAATCTCTGATGGGAGTTTATACGGCATCCATCAATTGTGTGGATATGGAAGGAAAAGAGTGGTGGCTGACAGGGGTGTACGGTCCAAATGGCTCAAGAGACAGATTGCTATTGTGGGAAGAATTAGGTGCTGTTTATGGCATCTGTGGATCTAATTGGTGTATTGGGGGAGATTTTAATATCACCAGATCTCCATCCGAAAAATCCAATGGGGGAAGAATCACAAGAAGCATGAGGGTGTTTAACGATTTCATCAGGGAGACAAATTTATGTGACCCAGATCTTCACAATGCTGCTTTCACCTGGTCAAATATGAGGGAGAATGCGATCCTAAGAAGGCTAGACAAATTCATGTTCTCCCCCGCCTGGGAGGAATTATTTCCTCACACCAGGCAAGTGGCTCTACCTAGGGTAACCTCTGACCATTGCCCCATACTATTGGATTCGAATGCAAAGAAGTGGGGACCGGTGCCCTTTAAATTTGAGAATACGTGGTTGAAGCAGCAAGATTTCAAGGGAAAATTTAAAGAGTGGTGGGAGGGAGACCTACAACACCGGTGGGAAGGTTTCAAGCTTATGAAGAAACTAAAGGGTGTGAAAGACAAAGTGAAGATATGGAGTAAAGAAATCAGTAAAGACACTAACTCCAAATCAAAAGAAGCAGAGGAACGAATCAAGGAATTAGATTTGCTGGAGGAGAGGGACCGCCTATCTCAAGACAGAAGACAGGAAAGAGCGCAGTTGAGACTAAGAATTGAAGAGATAGCATTCAAAGAAGAGATCATTTGGAGACAGAGAGCAAAGGTGTCGTGGGCAAAAGAGGGGGACTCAAACACAAAAAATTTTCACAGAATTGTTAATTGCAGAAGAAACGGAATTTAATTGAAAAACTAGAATTGGCAGATGGGTCCACTACGGGAGATTAGGGTAGAATTGAACAAGAAATAATCTCATACTTCAAAAATTTATACTCAAGTGAGGGCCGAGAGAGGCTTAGACTAGAAGGTTTGGACTGCTGCACTTTGGAGGAATTAAGGGCTTCGTGGTTGGAAAGACCTTTCAAGAGGACGAAATCAGGAAGAGCGTTTTTGAGTGTGGAAAGGAAAAGTCCCCAGGCCCTGATGGATTCTCATTGGCTTGCTTTCAACATTGCTGGTCGATCATGAAAGGTGATTTATTAAGGGTGTTTGAAGAATTCTATGAGTCAGGCATTGTGAACTTGGTAACCAATGAAACATACATCCTGTTTAATTCCTAAGAAAGCTGAAGCAGCCAAGGTGGGAGACTTTAGACCTATAAGCCTGACCACAAGTGTGTACAAAATCATTGCAAAGGTACTGGCAGCGCCATTGAGAGAGGTGCTGGGTGACACCATATCTCAAACGCAAGGGGCGTTCATAACAAAGAGGCAGATTTTGGATGCGGTGCTGATCGCTAATGAGGTGGTGGAAGAAACGAGGATGAAAAAACAAAAGGATTCATTTTCAAGATTGATTTCGAGAAAGCCTACGACCATGTGGATTGGGGTTTTCTAGATTATGTGTTGGAAAAAAAAGGCTTCGGTTTGACATGGAGAAAATGAATAAAAGGGTGTCTTCAATCAGCAAACTATTCAGTTCTAATAAATGGAAGGCCTAGGGGAAAGTTTGGAGCTTCATGGGGATTAAGACCAGGAGACCCACTGTCTCCTTTTCTTTTCACATTGGTTGCAGGATACACTGAGCAGATTGTGCTCAAAGGCCAGAGGAAAGGGGCTTGGTGGAGGGGCTGATCGTGGGAAGAGATAGGGTGGTGGTATCACATCTCCAGTTTGCAGACGATACTATCTTTCTTCTATCTGACAAGGAAGGAAATCTTAGAAACTTATTAAACATTTTGGAGGTGTTCAACCTGTGCTCTGGTTTGAAAATAAACAGAGGTAAATGCTCAATTGTTGGAATTAATGCAGAAGACAATGAAGTAAAGTCACTGCCCGATGAGGTAGGGTGCGACATGGGAAGTTGGCCGCTGCTTTATCTTGGTCTGCCGCTAGGGGAAAACCTAGGACCTTACCATTCTGGGATCTAGTAATCGAGAGAGTGGAGCGAAGAGTAGAAGGTTGGTGCAAGGCTTTGCTATCTCAAGGGGGAAGATTGACCTTAATCCAAGCAGTGTTGAGTAACCTGCCAACTTACTTCTTATCGTTATTTCGAATGCCTGCTAGTGTGGCAAAGCGATTGGAGAAGATATTGAGGAACTTTTTGTGGGAGGGTGTGGAGGAAGGCAGGAAGGATCATCTGGTGAAGTGGGGGGTTGTGTCTTTACCAAAGGAAAATGGGGGGCTTGGGATAGGAAACCTAAGAAAACGTAATGAGGCCCTACTGGGAAAGTGGCTTTGGAGATTCCAAATTGAAACTAACACCCTCTGGTACGATGTGATAAAGAGTAAATATGGGCTGCAGATGAATGGTTGGGATTCTAAAAGAAAGTCGAATGGATCTAGCCGATGCCCTTGGACAGAAATAATTAAAGGTTTGGATTCGTTTGTGGCTTGCTGTCGGCTCAAGGTGGGAAACGGTGAGAGAATAAGATTCGGGGAAGACGTGCGGCTGGGAGATAGAGCTTTGGGCGAGAGATTTCCACGCCTTCTTCGAGTTTCCTGTAAAAGGAATGCCAAGATCGCACATATGGGCATAGACATGAATTCCCTTCCGCTGAGTTGGGATTTTGGCTTTCGCAGGATTCTTAGAGAGGAGGAAAGTGAAGATTTGTCTGAGTTACTCCTAAGACTGGAACATGTGGTGCTGATCCAAAGCAGAAGTGACACCAGAATTTGGAATTTGGAGACCTCGGGGGCTTTCTCTTGTAAATCTTTCTCTAGACACTTGATGGTTAATCACCAATCATCTTTCTTCTCTCCGTCCACTGTAATTTGGAAAGCTAAAGGCCCTCCTAAGGTAAGACTATTAGTTTGGATAATTGCTCATGGCAGACTTAATACTTGCGACTTGATCCAAAGGAAAAGACCTGGATGGTACTTCTCTCCTAATTGGTGTGTTATGTGCAAAAAAGACAATGAAACGGTGGATCATCTATTTTTGCTGTGCCCGATTGCCTCATCCCTGTGGGCTAAGTTTTTTAAGGTGGCAAGCCTAACGTGGGGTAGCTTCGCAACATGTAAGCTGATGCTTGAAACTAGGCTGAATTTCTTTGGTGGCAGGAGGAAGGGCTCAGTGTTGGGAAACTGCGTTTTGATGGCCATTTTCTGGGAAATTTGGGGGGAAAGGAATAGGAGAATTTTTGAGAATGCGGTCGGGGAGGAGGTTGAGCAGCTGTGGGACCGTATCCGTGTTGGGCATCTCTTTGGGCTTCAATTACAGCAGAGTTTAGGGACTGTAGTTTTCAGCTTATCCATCTAGATTGGAAGTAGTAGCCATGTAGTGTAGGTTTATATCTATCTATCGGCATGGTGGCCTTCTTGGCCATCTTTTGTATTGTTTATATTCCTACTTTATTGAATATTATTGTCTCTTTTCAAAAAAAAAGTATCCGGGACTCCGATTTTTGATTCGCAAGTTGCTACACGATTCTAGAGGTACCGAGAACACCATATTTGACATTGGAACCAATCAAATTGTCCGAACCTATCGAACCCAAACATCGCATAATAGGCCCAATATCCGTTCAATAGTCAAACGGTAACTAATTCCAAATCTGAGTATACCGTTGTGCTTAGGACGACGTGGGGAGTGTTCTTGAAACACCCTACAATACATATACCAACAGAATTAGACTACCTAGGGTATCAACTTTTATTCTTGGACCACGACCAAAAACTAGCTAGAACTAGCCGAATTGAAGCCAAAATCTTTGGCTGAAATGGGTATATTGAACGATCTATAAAATCTCAAAAAGCGTCAACTACAATCAATATTGAAGAAGCTCGAGCCAAGGTCTTATGGCTTTTGGGCCCACATAGGCCACAACTACCCAGCTTTCAAAGAAGTTAATCACCTATCTGGTAAACTCCTTCACTTCCAACCACAAGTGAGAACTCGAGCCAAACTGGAGGAATTCCACGACTTGGCTCTAAGGAAGGTTGGAGCTGAAGATCAGCCAAGATCCAGCTATTTGGAGGAGCATAGATATGACTTAATTGAGTTGGAGTTAAAACCGGTCTTGGAGTTGCTCAATCACGACTTGGAGGCAAAACCCATCTTGGAGTTGCTTGACCCGGCTTCAGCTAGATTTTAGACCACGCCCAACCCATTTTGAACTTTTGGTGGCCTTAGACATTCACTAGAAGGCCCTCAACTCTTTTGATGAAGAAGACACCCAACTCTTTTTTAATACTAGAAATCGTGCAAAAGCATGCATCTCATGAAGTGACCAAATTCTGTTAACCAATATTATTATTTATATCAAAAGTCATAACTTAGTGAGATTAAATTAAATAAATAATTTTAGTTGATGTAGTTACCTAAATCAAAATCTAACGTCATAAAAAAAATCACCAACGTTATTTAATAAAAATATAGTTTGAAAGCAAACTTGCACTAAAAATCTAAACGTCTATGTTTCCAAAAATTTATTTAGTAGTTAAATTATGAACTTTGAAAGGTTTTCAAACCAGTAGATGCATATTCAACTTTAAAAACCACAAAAAAAAATTCAAGAACAAGGATAAGGTTATTCAGGGTGTGGGTTTGATTGTTCAGGATTCACATGGTAATATGATCGGCTCAGTTGCTATGTGTGCACCTAACCTCTTGTCTATGCTGGCAACAGAGTTGTATGCCTTCAAAGTTGGTATATGTTTTGCCTGAAATGTATCGCTTTTGCCCTTGGTAGTTGAGTATGACTTGTTGGCTGTAGTGCAATTGCTTTCGAATGAAGAAAAGTGTTTAGCTCCTAAGGGAGTGCTTATAACAGAGTATCAATGTCTTCGTCTATCAATGTCTTCCTGTGTTTGTTTTGTTCCCCTAGCAAACATCGTGGCACACTGTGTTACACGTTTTAGTCTTAGTGCGGAAGAGCTTTGTTTTTGGTTGGGTGATAGGCCTCCCTGGCTTCTAGATGGTGTTAGGGAGGATTGGTCTCAAGTTGTTTGATTTACTTGTAGTGGGTGTTTGACTCTTCTGTTTAGTCAATTGCATGGGTTGTACTCTTTCCTACCCTAGAGTTTTATCCCATGTGGTTTTCTCCGGGAAGGTTTTAACAAGGCCACCATTAACATGCTTGTTTTTACCATGTAATGTTCCATTTGGGTTGAATGAAATACCATTTTCTCTAAAAAAATGAGGTGGTATAAGTTATGAATGAAATATATGAGAATACTTATAGTGGCAATATCGCAATACATGGTTTGTATTCAAGTTGTAGTACGAGCATATCATCCTCCTCCAGTTGGCTTTCATCTCATGTTGTCTTCATTTGATGGACTGTTTCGTCTCGTGTTGAAATTAAAATGGCCAACGAAACACATTTTTCACATGAGTATCACAAATTATTTTTCAAGGCTCATGAAGATTGCTACCCAATTAAAAATGTCAGTTAGTTGTACATCCCAGAAGTGACATTTGATTATGTTGTATGTATGGGTTATCATTAGTTGAATTTCGCCCAAGAGTTTTTCGATGACATATATAACTCTTGGTTATACAAAGTTCATGGCCACAAATTTTGAATTTGGTATTGAACATTTCTACTCTAGCCTTTTTATTTGTGCATATACAAGCTACTGCTTATCATAAATTGTGAATTCCATGTTAGTTGTAATATATATTCTTTTATTGGAGGATGCTCTAGCTAAAATTGCATGATAGTGCAATAATTGAACACTCTTCCTATAAAATATAATTATTTTATGTATACGTAGGGTTCGTTGAGGTGACAAGGGTGGTGGAATCCACCCCAAATCCCACAAGTGCTAAAGCTATAAGAGCGATCACTGCTAGGCAGCATGCAAATAGGTGGTCCCTGGTTCTTAGAGAGGATGGTGGGTCAGGAGAGCCGTGGAGAACTTGGGTGAGGATGAGCGCATTTCGTTCTTTGGATCATATTACGTTTGGGTTTGCGATCAGGAGGTTATGACATCGTTTGTTGTGGTGGGGCAGGGTAGGGCATAGAGGTTAGTGATTTCAAGCATTCCACACTCCAATTATCAAACTACTTGTGGGAGCGATTTTCGTCCCCAAGAATATTCGTCTAAAGATTCCGTCTTCCTCTTCTCTTCTCTTCTCTTTCTCTATGCAAAACAATACGGAGTAAAAGACCACACTCGGGGGTTGTTGGCCAAAGGCCCTCCGATGCCTAAGTTAGGTTGAGTGTTTGTAGGAAAACAATAGCTAACAAAGGGTATGAAGATTTCTCTAGGGTGAGAACCAGGTGGCCGGAGCCTTGTGTAAGAGAGAGAGAAAGAGTACGGTGGCTAGGGTTTATGAGAGAGGATTTTTGCAGAGTTTCAGACAAAATTTTAGAATTACCTCAAGCCTTGGTGTAGCCAGTATTTATATGAGCCTCAGAGGCTAGGGTTTCAGAAGAATAATTCCACATATAGAAAGGAATTATTCTTCCCCAATTTGGAGAGATTGATGTAATTAATTAGGGTAAGAATCAAATAAATCCCAATTAAGTCAAATAATTCCCAAAATGATTGGCTTAATTATTTGACCTAGGATCCGTAGATATTTTGCTTCCACAAATGCCCCCCAGCTCTACATGGCGCGTGGTGGCATGGAGAAGGTGCGAATTAATTGTTAGGCTATCCGGTTGTAACTGGGCTTCCTTCTATGACTTAGGCTCCTGAGTGGAGGAGGTCTTTGCCTTACTAATTTTCTGAAATTGGATTCCTAGTTGGAATGGGATTGAGATGCCTTGCAGGTCAAGGAACTCCAGCTGCTTTAAATATGAGGCTCCTCCTTACTTTTTTTTTTTTCAAAAACACTTCCCATATTTTGAGAGAGAGAGTTCTTGGAAGATCGCTTGCTTGTCAAGGAGGAGAGTCCATTCCTAGGTAAATTGACTCGAGCTTTGAAAAATATATATTTTTTTCTTTCTTTGGCTTGATTTTTCATAGCAAGGAGTGAGGTCTGCTGGAGGAGACATGCGGGCCTGGTGTGTGCTGGTGAGCCAGGCTGGAGCAAGTGCGTGAGGGCTGGCCTTGTGCTCGAGTGGGGTTGTAATCTGGACTCGAGCTGGAGTACACTGGAATAGGCCAGGCGCATTGGCGTTGTTGCTAGGCCACGCAAATAGCTGGAGCCCGCCATAGGTTGCAAGGTGATCGGTGCATAATTACATATCATTTTGTACCCTTTTAACTTATGATTTGGTTATGTTTTTGAGTTAAACTTGTGCTTTTAATAAGTTTTGTGTTTGTTTCAGTGTTATAAGCTTGAGACTCACAAATTGCATTTTGGAGACAAATTAGCTCAAAATGGTGTCTGCAGATCAGTCAACTTCACAGATTGGACTGTACTTGCTCAAGAAGAACCAGATAATGAACCATACATCATTGGAAAGCTACGGAAGTCTAGTTTCTGTAGAATTTTACGGTTCATGATTCCGAGTCTTCTAGAGAAAGTTATACATGTTTTGGCAACTTAAGGTCAAATTCGGCAGCATCTGCGTTACTGGGCCACAAATCACATTTGAAGGCCTTCCCGATTTTTCCTTGAGTTGGGCTGCATATGCTTGGAAAGATAATTCAAAGAGCTTCAAGATCCATATTTGTCCAGATTTTTCAGGATGGAGCCACAAGCCCAAAACGAGCCCACAAGCTGGCTGCAATGCATTGTCATGCATGACATATGCATGATGAAGTGTTGTTGATTGTGGGAAAGTTTGGTGAAGCATATTCAATACCTATTTTTGAGTGGAATTTGCAGCAGCCAAATGAATTAATTGAAGTTGAAGTGGATGATGCAACACTAAACTTAATGACAAGAAGAATTGTTTTCAAATGCAATAGTGTGTTAGGTGAATTAAGTGTTGTAAGTTGGTGAAGTGAGTGTGGTTAGTGAACTCTATTGTATAATTCAAATTTTCACTTCCCCTAGGCCTATAAATAGGGAAGTTCTCTAAGCTTGTAATGACACCCCCAAGGGGGGAGCTCTCAAACACTTCTCTAGAGCTCTCTTCCCTTCTCTCCCCCAAATTCTCTTAGTTTCCCTTTGTAGTTCTCAATTGTTGTAATAAAATCATTCTACTAAATTTTCTGTTTATTAAATCTCAAACACTTCTCAAACACTTTCTCCTCCCTTCTCTAAGTTCTCAAACACATTTCCTTTCTCTTCTCCAAATTTCCCAAACACATTTCCCTTCTCTTCCAAAAGTCTCCATGTCTCAAACACATCACAAACACCTTTCTCTCCCTTCCCTAAGTTCTCAAATTCTCCAAGTTCACAAACATTCTCCAAGTTCTCAAACATCCTCCAAGTTCTCAAACACTCTCTTCCAAATTCTCACAGTTCTCAAATGTTGTACAAAACCTTTTTGCTTCTTTTGTTTTCATTTTTGTTTTGTGTAGGAAAACTGAATTGGATCATTCAATCACCAATCCCTGTGGAATCGACCTCGCACTTACATATGCTATACTACCGAACGGCTCGTGCACTTGCGAGTATCACAAGTTGAGGATGCAGCTGAATCCATTTTTGTGCAGCTGAAATCTACGCAACAAGTTTTTGGCGCCGTTGCCGGGATCGGTAACATTGTTTGATTCTATTTGGTTTTCCTACTTTTTATTATTTTTATTTTTTGTATATAACTAGATAGTTTCATGTTTTAAAGTTAATGACTTTAATTGACAAGTTGTGTTTGTAGTCTAACGGACAAGGACAATTGCCTGACAAGTAAGAGAACTGGGTTTGAGTCCCAGCTTACAAAAGAAAAAAAAAAAGTTCAAATAGCATGTCGATTATTTCTTGTTTATGGTTTCATTCACTTGCTCTTAATTAAATATCTTGTTCAAGTTTACATAAACACCATATGACTCTTGGACTGATTAGTTAATGAATGGGTAAATATTGAAGACAAACACCATGTTTAAATTCTACTTGGTTCTTTATTGTTCTTCTTGTTCTTAATGGGTTCGGAATTTGTGTTTAGACTAAACACCATAGCTAAATGTTTTTTCTGAATACTTGATTAAAACCACACACCATATGGATAATCATATTTGAGAAAGAACGAACTCCATAAGCTAGTTTGATTTACTTTGTTGCTTGTTACTTTGAAACATGGAAGTGTTGATTTTTCCTTTTCCTTTTTTAGTTCTTTTTTATTTATTTCCTAATCCTTTTAATTCCGTTTCAAGTTTTTGTTTGTGCTTGTTCTAGCAATTTATGACAGCTTCATAAAAATGGAGAGAGATGACAACCTCAATCATAAGAATGGGAAGTGTGGAGCAGTGGGAGAAGTCGCGACCTCCAAATGCATCCATGCTCGACCTAATCGCTTCAAGGGGGAGCATTTCAATCCTTTCTCTTTACTTGTTATTATTTTAAACTTCTGTTTCTTTTTTATAAAAAATTAAAAAGAAAAAAAAATTTAAAAATATTTTTTATATGAGCTGACTCGTGGTAACTCCAGGAAGCACTTCCGTCAATACAGTGTCTAGGAGTTCTTTAGGCGACACCTTCGGTGTCTAAGAAGTTTGGGTTTTAAGCGGGACCATTGTGACCCCTCCAACCTTCCCGGATCCCCTGGCTGTGTTTTCTGAGGCCCTTAACTAGTCATCCGTGAGTTGTTTGTATATTCGTGTGTTTTTAAATTAAGTTTTTTTTTATTTTCTTTGTTTTCTTTTCTGTTTGAGTCTTTTGTTTTTGTTTGGTTAAGTTAGTCTATGTATTTATTTACGTGGTATGGTTAGTTAGTTTCTAAGTGTTAAAACACATTTTTATTTCACTTCAAATTCTGCATTACAAACAAAAACAAAAATAAAAACAAAAATAAAAACAAAAACATAAAAAACAAAAAACAAAAAACAAAAAAAACAATAACAACAACTTCTTCTTCATTTTCATCTTCTTCTTCATTTTTATCTTCTTCATCTTCATCATCTTCATCTTCATCTTCATGGCATGCCTCTATTGTCTCGCACTTGGAGAATCTCCAGCAGCTCTACATGGTCCTCATTCTTTCTCTAAGTGCTTCCACATGCTGATTGGCACAGGAGAGCCGTTTCTGGAGTCCGCCACCATAGTCTTCAAGGAAGCTACTTCCTCGCTCAGCGCGGCACACTCCCGTGTTCTCGCCAACAATCGCATGCCCAAATTGGTAGCCGAGACCGCATGGAGCACAGTTAAATCATGGGACTCATCCACCGCCATCTTGTTAGACCTACGTGCCACATGCAGGTGATCTGCCGGAGTGAGTTTACTGCCAATCAATGTTCCCAGGAGCACTGATCTGTTCGGCATTGCCTCAGAAAAAGTTCGGTATTGCCTCAGCAAAGTTTGAGGCCGTGCCGTGATGATATGTGGAGTTTGGGAAGACAGGAGTTGGAGCCCTTATCTGGGCATTCGGTGGTGCAAGTGAGAGCTCAAGGTTGAGATCATCAAGGTGAGTGCATGAGGATGCCATTTGTTTTGCTTCTGAATTTTTTGATGTTTTTCCTTGAGTTTACAGGAAGAAATGCTGGGTATCATCCGCTTGGAAAGATGTGGTTTAAATAGGCATATGCTGATGAGAGAGAGCCAACACCACTTCGGATTTCCCGGGCATGCTCGACCTAATCGCTTCAAGGGGGAGCACATTAACTTTCACTTTACTTTACTTCTTTTTTTTTTCGTGTTTTTCGGGTGTTTTATGTTTTTGCCCGTTACTTTCATTTTCTAGTGTTTTGTGTTTTTCCCTTTCGGCTATCACCTTTGTCTTATTTTAGTTTGAGAAGTGTGCTTTCTTTTCCGTTTGTCGTTTTTGTTTGATTTAAGTTTGGGAAGTGTGTTTTCTTTGTCTCTTTCTTTTTCCTTCTGCAACTTTACTCTTTTATTTCTGAAACAAAAATAACAAAAAACAAAAACAACCAAAAAATAAAAACAGTAGAAATCATTTCTTCAGCGCGCTAGGTGTCTCGACCATAGGAGCTTTGAGTTTGGCCTTCTGGCTGTCCTCCTTCCGGGGTTTCACGCACAGCCTCTTGGGGCTCACCACTTAAGCTCCCAAAGATCGCAATCTTAGCTTGAGCATAACTACTCTCGCGATCTGCTTGCTTGCGTTTACCCGGTCGGTCTAGGTCCTCCAGCTGCTTTCTCATGTCACGAGAATACAACTCTACCATCTTTGTTAGGTTTTTATTCTCGTCCCGCAATACTTCTAGCTGGTGTCGATTCACCTCCACTATCTTTGCCCTCTCCCTTTTCAAGCTTTTTATAGCACTCTGACACTCTTCAACCATACTTCGCTCCGCCGCTAACTGACCTTTCAGAGTCTCTATCTCATGGGACTTCGCAAGTAGTCGATGACCCAAACTTGCAACACATGTTGTACTCTGCACGCTCAGTGCCAGGGCATCACTCGTGACCCGGTTGTCATCCCTTGTCCCGAACACACGTATATCTTTAGGAGTTACTAAATTTCTGCCAACTCCAATGGCAACATCGTTGTCCAAGAGTATTGAGTCATTGACAGTCACAGGCCCCCTTGCGGAGGCAAAGTAGGGTACCCATACCTGGTGCCGCCGCTTGGCCCCATGTCTGAGTCGGTGGAGCTAGGTTGAGATCCAACGAAAATGGGTAGGAAGAGGCCATTTGATTTCTCACTGTTTTCTTTTTCTTGCTTCTTTTCTCTTTTGTGTTTTTGAGTTTGTGTGTTTTCCCTTCTTTTTCCTTCTTATAGACATAGTCTTTGACAAACCCTAGCCATTGCAGCGTGCCCCAGCATTTTTTGAATCTCCAGCAGTCCTTGAGTCCCACAACCTTCTCGCTTTCCAACCATACCCAACTCATTTATCACGATATGTCTTTTCTGAACGGACGCGTTCAGCAAAGTCGTCTCTACTTTCCATGGGGCTCGTAATTTTCGTTGGTGGATTTGCGGCGCCTCTATGCGTCGACGCGTGTCTTGCTCAGTCTGCCCATGACTAACCAAGAGACGACATTAGGGACCACGTGCTCTCTTTTCAGAAATCCCGCATTTGCACTCCCAATTCACGTTTCATCTTCAAAATAAAAATTGAATTAAATTAAAACAATAAAAAACGTATGGGCTTTGGATTTCATTTTGGGTTCGGTTTTTCACCTTGTTTGGGTTTCAAGGTGGGTTAATTTCATTGTGGGCTTTGGGCTTTTAAAAAAATAAAATTGGGTTTCAGTTTGCATATGACTATCTCGTTTAGGGCTTACTGTTTTTAGTGTTTTACTGTTTCATTTTTATTTTTATTTGTTTGTTTTGTAATTTTTATTTTTGCAATTATTGTATTTTATTTGTGTATTTTAATTCTTGTGTGTTTTATGATTTTTTATTTACTTTAGTACCTTTCATTTCTTGTTATGACATTGTTTGTGGCTAATTTTTAAACATTGAGGACAATGTTCATTTCTAGGTTTGGGGGTATTAGAGTTTAGCATGTAAATTTGGTTTTTCCTTAATTTAATTTTTTTTTATTTGCTTGTTTTTTTTTTTTATTTTGAGTCATGTTTTGTTTTGTTTTGTTTTTGAGTCACTTTCCGAACACATATGATGAGATTGTGATAAATGTTGCATGACTTAAATGAAAATTGAATTTTATTTATTTATTATTTATTATTTTTCTTTTTTGTAACTTTTTATTGTAAAAAAAAACTTAATAAAATAAATAAATTTGGCATTGTTCTAGCATGATATGCTTGAAACCTTCTTTACACTTGTCATTTGTTTCATAATTTTCCAATGAAAGGATTTACATGATCTAAAGAATTGTATGAAGCATAAATTAGACTTATATAACCAACCATATAAAGTGAGCTTTTGAGCCTTGTACTTCAATTCATGAGTGTTATACACATACTCTTAATTTCTTGTCATCTAAGTTGTTGTTTGATCTCATTATTCATTGATTTGGTTGAACACTTAAAAGTCATTCATTCTTATGCAATTTGATTTCATGACATTTAAGAAATGATATTAAGGCCCTCTTTGGATCGTTTGTGCCTTTCAAGCTAACCTTATGCATGTTTAAGTATGATTTTCCATTGTTAACCATTTTGAGCCTACATGTAAACCTTTTCTTTCATTTACCAATTATATTTCCTCGCCTTAGCCTGAAAAACAAATATTTACCTTTCTAAGGAACTTATGAGCTTAAATTGGGATGTGTTTTTCATACTAGGTTTGGGAAGAGGTGTTACATTTCAAAAAATATATATATTCACACAATTGGTGAAAGAAAAGAGTAAAGTTGTGATTAAGTGGTGGTTGATTGAAAATTTATTTTTGGGCCTTCAAAATAAATTGGTGATTGTTCAATAAAGGAGTATGAATCATTGTAAATGAAGGTATAAGGAGTTTTGATCGTGTAAAAAAATAAATTATCATTGTGATGATTCGAAGTCTTATAAACAATTGTTTTATGCTCTTATATTTTGAGTTCCTTTGACTTTGTTTTATCCATACCCTTCATTTCTTACTCACCTTACACCCTTGGCCCCATTACAACCTATGTTAAAGACCTAAATTGATCTTAAATGTCATGTGGTGGAATTGCATTCATTTTTCTACTTTTAAGTATTTGGCATCCTTCTTGAGATCATATTAATGCAAGTTCTTCATCTTTCTATTGCAAGTTAAGTCCCTTATGGTTTAACTCTAGTCTCATGTTTATAACTGAGTGTTGCATTATAACCCTCTTCCGAGTGATTCATTTGTGAGAGGACAACTTTGGTGAGATTTGAAGTTGAACTTGTGCTTTGTATGATTTTTGAAATTGTATGAAAACTAAGATTGGGGAATTTGTTGCATTTGGCAATCACACTACTACACTTTGAGCATGTTGTGTTTTGAACTTTGCCGCCTTATAAATAATGTCTAAATTGAGCTTTTATTGTTAAAACGTTTAAGTCATGTGCATGAGTCATTTCTCTTCACAAAATGTTCGGAAAGATTGTTTTGAGTTTTTTTATTATTTTGATTTTGTTTTTTTTTGTGTTTTGTGTTTTGTGTTTTGCTTTTATTTTTGTTTTTGTTATTTTTCTTAAGGACTAACATCTAATAAGTTTTCTAACCATTTTGTTTTGTAGAGTTAGAAAAACGTTTGTGGGTATTCGTATCTGTTAAACCCTCAGGAGACACAACTCCTCCTACTAGGGATGCCTAGAGGTTTAAAGGCTTGTTGCATACGCTCAATGCAATCAAGTTACCTACGAAAGTGGTCTAATTAACTTCTTATTTGTTTTTTATCTTTGTTTTCCTTTTGTTTTGCTCGAGGACTAGCAAAATCTAGGTTTGGGGGTATTTGATCGGTGCATAATTACATATCATTTTGTACCCTTTTAACTTATGATTTGGTTATGTTTTTGAGTTAAACTTGTGCTTTTAATAAGTTTTGTGTTTGTTTCAGTGTTATAAGCTTGAGACTCACAAATTGCATTTTGGAGACAAATTAGCTCAAAACGGTGTCTGCAAATCAGTCAACTTCACGGATTGGACTGTACTTGCTCAAGAAGAACCAGATAATGAGCCATACATCATTGGACTGTACTTTTTCAGGATGGAGCCACAAGCCCAAAACGAGCCCACAAGCTGGCTACAATGCATTGCCATGCATGACATATGCATGATGAAGTGTTGTTGATTGTGGGAAAGTTTGGTGAAGCATATTCAATACCTATTTTTGAGTGGAATTTGCAGCAGCCAAATGAATTAATTGAAGTTGAAGTGGATGATGCAACACTAAGCTTAATGACAAGAAGAATTGTTTTCAAATGCAATAGTGTGTTAGGTGAATTAAGTGTTGTAAGTTGGTGAAGTGAGTGTGGTTAGTGAACTCTATTGTATAATTCAAATTTTCACTTCCCCTAGGCCTATAAATAGGGAAGTTCTCTAAGCTTGTAATGACACCCCCAAGGGGGGAGCTCTCAAACACTTCTCTAGAGCTCTCTTCCCTTCTCTCCCCCAAATTCTCTTAGTTTCCCTTTGTAGTTCTCAATTGTTGTAATAAAATCATTCTACTAAATTTTCTGTTTATTAAATCTCAAACACTTCTCAAACACTTTCTCCTCCCTTCTCTAAGTTCTCAAACACATTTCCTTTCTCTTCTCCAAATTTCCCAAACACATTTCCCTTCTCTTCCAAAAGTCTCCATGTCTCAAACACATCACAAACACCTTTCTCTCCCTTCCCTAAGTTCTCAAATTCTCCAAGTTCACAAACATTCTCCAAGTTCTCAAACATCCTCCAAGTTCTCAAACACTCTCTTCCAAATTCTCACAGTTCTCAAATGTTGTACAAAACCTTTTTGCTTCTTTTGTTTTCATTTTTGTTTTGTGTAGGAAAACTGAATTGGATCATTCAATCACCAATCCCTGTGGAATCGACCTCGCACTTACATATGCTATACTACCGAACGGCTCGTGCACTTGCGAGTATCACAAGTTGAGGATGCAGCTGAATCCATTTTTGTGCAGCTGAAATCTACACAACACAAGGTTGGAGGAAGCTCCAGCAAACCTCTCTTCCATTTCCCTACGAATTTCATCTTTCTTAGCCATCACCACTCACTCAAACTCATCCCAAATCACCTCCATATCCTTCATACATCCTTCTAGAAGTGAGGAAGCTCTTGGAGAAGCATTAGACGTGGAGAAGCACTTGGAGAAGCCTTGGACACCACAAGAACTTCAGAAAAAGGGGTTTTTCTACTCTTATTGCATTCATTATGTTTTCTCATTTCTGTCTTAATTTATTTCTCATTATGAGCAGCTAAATCCATAGCTAGGGTTTCAATGTAACCTGACAAGACAATTTCATGTTTTCAAGTTAATGTTACTCTTGTTGATTACTTCTAATTTTCTGGTCTCATTCACTTGTTCTTAGTTGAATCTTTATGCATGTTTAAATAACTGGCCACTATGAACACATGCATGTTGGTTATCTAGTTCAAGTTTACATAAACACCATATGACTCTTGAACCGATTAGTGAATGAGTGGGTAATGCATTTAGGACAAACACCATGTTTAAATGTTTACTTGGTTCTTTTGTGTTCTTCTTAAGCTTAATGGATTCAGATTCATAGCCTAGACTAAACACCATAGCTAAGTTGTGTTTCTGAGTACTTGATTAAAACCAAACACCATATGGATAATCATACATAAGAAAGAACGAACTCCAGAAATTGTAATCAACTTAGGTGATTGTTAACTTGTTGCTTGAAATTGGATTGTCATGGTGAAGTTGAAACCCTAGTGCTTGTCTCCTTTCTCTCTAAATTTCTAAACATCTACTTGCTGATCACTTGCTATTTTGCATTCCCTTTTAGTAGTTTTCAGTCACTTGCTATTTGCTTTCCCTTTTTGTAGTTGTTACTCCAAACAAACTCAACACAACCTCATTTAAATTCTGTTTAGTCTGAGGATTACTTGTGAGTCTAAGTAGTAGTAATAAGTGTCTTTCATCCAAGTCTCTGTGGAACGACCTCGTGCTTGCATTCCTATACTATAATTGGTTCGTGCACTTGCGAGAAATAGATAGAGTAAAATCTATCCAACAAGAAAATGGCGCCGCTGCCGGGGACTTGATTAAAAGTCTTATTTCTATTGCTTACTTTCTTTAGTTTTTCTTTGTTTTCAGGTATTTGCATGTCGAGCAAACCATTGCTTGAACAAGTTGTATCAGCGGTCAAGAAACACTCTCAATCCGGAACCATTCGGATCCAACCAATCCGTGGTACACAACAACCATCACTGGCTGAATTTGAACGAAGGCTTCACAAAGCAAGGGAGGCAGCCATTGAATTTATTCTCAATCCCTTAGAAGCTGAAACCTCCAATTCAGCAAGCTCAGAAGAATACTTTTTGTTCAACATCTTTAACTCAGATCAAGAAGAAGAAGAAGAAGAAGAAAAGATGGCAGCTAATGACCAACTTGCTTTGGAGGATCTTGCTCAACCAATCATACCAAATTCACCTTCATGCATCTTGCTGTCCAGAGAAGCTAGAAACTATGAGCTTAAATCTTCTCACTTTCAAATGCTTCCTTTTTTTTATGGTTTACCTAACGAAGATCCTTTGGCTCACATTAAAGAATTTTATACTGTTGTTTGTACCTTGCCTTTGCTTGATGTGATCAGGAACATGCCAACTTATGCTAAATTTTTTAAGGAGTTGAACTCACACAAGAGAAGGTATAGTCCTCATGAGAAGGTGTTGGTGTCTGAAAATGTGAGTGCTGTCCTTCAAAGAAAACTTCCTCCTAAACTCAAGGATCCAGGTAGTTTTACCATCGGCATAACCATTGGAGATAAACGAGCTGAGAAAGCCATGTTGGATTTAGGTGCAAGTATCAATCTAATGCCTTATTCAGTGTACTTGCAACTTGGTTTGGGAAAATTAAAATCCACCACACTCAGCTTACAACTTGCTGATGGTTCAGTGAAATATCCTAGAGGTATTGTTGAAGATATTTTGGTTCAAATTGATAAGCTAATATTGCCTGCTGATTTTGTAGTGATAGACATGGAAGATGCACCCATTCATGATCGTGAGCTGCCTATCTTGCTTGGAAGACCATTCATGGCCACAGCAAACACTCTTATTGATGTGAAAAATGGCATACCTGAAAATGACAGTCCTTGGCCAAACCATAGAATTCAAAGTGTTTGAATCCTTAACTCATCCTTCTAATTCACTTGATTGTTTTTCAGTTGATTGTTTGGATTCCCTGGTTTTGTCTAAGTTTGTGCAGGCACAATCTGATGATGCTTTAGAAATTGTTTTGACACAACCTTTAGGTGACCTTGATGATGAATCTGAGTTCCAAGAAGTGGTAGCTGCCTTAGAAGAGTTCCAGCCATTTCCACCAATTTCTGGGTTACCACTTGAGCCCCTTGATCCATGCTCTACGAAGTTGGAACCATCCAATGGCATGTTCAAAGTTACACCCCTTGCACATTTGAAGAAAAAGAAAAGGAAAAGGAAGAGGAGAAGAAGTTGGGTGAACTATCTTGAGACGATTGATCCGAAACCCCCCAACTCATCATAAGCTGTTTGCATAATGTCTTGCCAAGACATTAACTAAGGCGCTTCTTGGGAGGCAACCCATGTGTTCAAGAAGAAGGTGTTTGTTAGCGGTCAACCTAATCGCATCAAGGGGGAGTTTCTCTATACCTTCTTCTTAACTTTTCCCTTTATCATTTGCATGTTCTCAATCATCTTTTCTATGCTTTAACATTGAGGACAATGTTCAATTCAGGTCTGGGGGGAAGGTTTTCAATTTTCGTTCATGTTTTCACTTTTCTTTCATTGTGTTTTTCAGTTTTTGTTCATTTTTTTTAGAAGGTCATGCAATCAATATTATGGAGCTGCCATTGAGGTTTTCATATCAGAATTTTTGCACTTCACAAAGCTATTGCTCTTAGAATTCTGGTGACTAAAGTACCATGCTCAAATTTTTGAAGGAAAATAGTGGAGACTATCCTAGTGAGCCATATCGAGCCTAATTGCTTTCTTGAAAGGGTTTAAAGTGTTTCTACTTCTCATCTCTACTCATTTTCTTCATTTCACTCTAATTGATCTCATCATTTCATTTTGATTGAATACTAAGGATGATTCTCTTTTGCAGATATCATGTGCTTGCTCTCATTCATGAATGAACTCATTGAAGTGATGCTAGGCTATGTGTGTATAACCATTCTATGTGCTTTCTTTCACCCAACCTATATGTGTGTTCCATCAACCATCTTGAAGCCAAACACTTCAAGCCTTTTTCTTCTATCACCCTCATCATTTCCCTAACTTTGTATCTCAATCTAGATATTCCCTTATTGTAGCCATACCCTATACTTAGAAATATACCAAGGTGTGCCAAGATAAAGTTTGAGGCAAGGAAGTTGCTGCCATGTACCTCAAAGAAAATTGGTGTGATTCTGTGCAATAAAGTTAAAGAAGATGCAGATCAAATCAGCAAAGATGAAAGTGTTTCAATGTGATCTAAGTGTGAAAAATAAAGTCCATGCCAAGTGAAACCATGAAGTTTGCAGCCATGCCATTCTAAAATCAATGTTGCCTTGCAGATTAATGAAGCTGCAACCTTGGTATGTTTTTAAGTTACTTGTTTTTCCTTCCAATTCTTCCATTTCCCCTAAACCTTAGCCTTTCATTACAACCTTGTGAAAGACCTAGCTGATCTTTGAGGATGTATTCATGGGTGCTGGTAAGTATGTGTATATCTCTATTCTTAGTATTTGATTCCTTTCATGAGATCTAACCAAATTTGTGCTTCTATTTCATACACTCACTTATGCTTTCTTGAGAGAATTAAACCATAGGTTCTGAGTGATTGAGTGTTTTCTGTGAGAATTAGAGTTGAAGCATGTTCTCTATTCAAGGTTTGAGTGTGCTTGCTTTGAAGCCGTGTGCCTTTGAGCTATAGCTTCCACTTTACACACTAATTGATCACCTATCTTGGCAACTCTATGGTGTTTGAGGTATGACTAAATGTTTTCTTTCATTTTCATTAGTTGATTTCAAAGTTTGTTTTTCTAACCACTTTGTTTTGTAGAGTCAGGAAAGCGTTTATGGGTATCGTTTCTGTTAAACCCTTAGGAGACACAACTCCTCCTACTAGGGATGCCTAGAGGTTCAAAGGCTTGTTGCATATGCTCAATGCAATCGAGTTACCTGCGGAAGTGGTTTACTTAACTTCTTGTTTTTGCTTTGTTTTGTTTTGCTCGAGGACTAGCAAAATCTAGGTCTGGGGGTATTTGTTCGGTTCACAATTGTATATCATTTTGTACCCTTATTGCTTATGATTTAGTTATGTTTTTGAGTTAACCTTGTGCTTTTAACCTCTTTTGTGTTTGTTATTCAGTTTATTGAGCTCTAGGTATCACTTGAGGCATTTGAAGTAAAATGGTGAAAATAATGTGTAAAAACTGGTGACTGAGTTACAAGTTCATTTCGGACTTATCTTCTTCATCCGAGCTTGGATTGGGCCAATACTTGTGTGGTTGGATCGATGACATTCTGAACTTGAAGATTGATAGCTCAAAGTCGACATTTGATTGATCCAAGCCCAATCCGTGAGCCCATCAAATTACACATCATGCTGACTTGCAGATGAGCTCATTGCATGCTTGGTCATGGTGAGCTAGGCATGAGCTATTGGTTTCTGAATGGAAGCTTGGTCATGCTGACATGAGGATGAGCTAGGGCTGCTAGTGGGATTTAGTAGAGTAACCATTTCTGATTATCTAATGCAAGTGTTGAGTCCATTAGCCCATTTCTGATTATCTAATGCAAGTGTTGAGTCCATTAGCCATATTCAATTCTGATTTCTCACCTCCCTTCCCCTATAAATACCAATTCATTTCCAGATTCAAGGTGTGCAAGCCTGGGATTCACAACCCCACAATTCAGCCATCCTTCACTCCATCCTCCCTCAAACACTTCCATCATTTTCCCAAACACATTCAGAAATTATCCTCAAACACTCTCACAATCCCAAACACTCCAGCAATCAACCAAAAGCTCTAAACAGCCCCAAATCACCAAAACAGCTCCAGCATACCTCTCTTCCATTTCCCTACGAATTTCATCTTTCTTAGCCATCACCACTCACTCAAACTCATCCCAAATCACCTCCATATCCTTCATACATCCTTCTAGAAGTGAGGAAGCTCTTGGAGAAGCATTAGACGTGGAGAAGCACTTGGAGAAGCCTTGGACACCACAAGAACTTCAGAAAAAATGGTTTTTCTACTCTTATTGCATTCATTATGTTTTCTCATTTCTGTCTTAATTTATTTCTCATTATGAGCAGCTAAATCCATAGCTAGGGTTTCAATGTAACCTGACAAGACAATTTCATGTTTTCAAGTTAATGTTACTCTTGTTGATTACTTCTAATTTTCTGGTCTCATTCACTTGTTCTTAGTTGAATCTTTATGCATGTTTAAATAACTGGCCACTATGAACACATGCATGTTGGTTATCTAGTTCAAGTTTACATAAACACCATATGACTCTTGAACCGATTAGTGAATGAGTGGGTAATGCATTTAGGACAAACACCATGTTTAAATGTTTACTTGGTTCTTTTGTGTTCTTCTTAAGCTTAATGGATTCAGATTCATAGCCTAGACTAAACACCATAGCTAAGTTGTGTTTCTGAGTACTTGATTAAAACCAAACACCATATGGATAATCATACATAAGAAAGAACGAACTCCAGAAATTGTAATCAACTTAGGTGATTGTTAACTTGTTGCTTGAAATTGGATTGTCATGGTGAAGTTGAAACCCTAGTGCTTGTCTCCTTTCTCTCTAAATTTCTAAACATCTACTTGCTGATCACTTGCTATTTTGCATTCCTTTTTAGTAGTTTTCAGTCACTTGCTATTTGCTTTCCCTTTTTGTAGTTGTTACTCCAAACAAACTCAACACAACCTCATTTAAATTCTGTTTAGTCTTAGGATTACTTGTGAGTCTAAGTAGTAGTAATAAGTGTCTTTCATCCAAGTCTCTGTGGAACGACCTCGTGCTTGCATTCCTATACTATAATTGGTTCGTGCACTTGCGAGAAATAGATAGAGTAAAATCTATCCAACATTTTTCAAGCTAGATCTTACCGTGCGGGAATTCTTCTACTTCTTCGAGGTGAGACGCTACGAGAAGTACGCTCAAATCCCCCGTGTGCAATGCCAAGCTGTTTGACAGTTTGAGTCAAGGCGATCATGTGTGGAGCATGGACGTGTTGAAAGTCAACAACAGATGGGAAGAGGAGGTCGACGATGGTTCGCTCGTTCCTCTCACCAACTGTGATGGTAAGTTGCACCCCCTTTGATCTGTTATAGTTACTATGGAATTCTTCGTTGTGTATCTGACTGACTTTTGTCTTCTGCTTGCAGAATGTCATACGCAAGAAGCTCGATCTCGACCCGAACATGGCCAAGGTTCAGCAAGCTTCGAACATCCCTGTCCAATTTCATGAATGACGTTGTTTGCTGAGTGAATATTGGAATGAAGTCGGTGGTCCTGCCCGCTGACGAAGATGTTGAAAGATGGAAGCTGCATGGTTCAGACCTAAATGATTTGCCAAATGAGCAGAAGGAGTCCTCAATCGAGCTCCCTGAGAATAGGAAGGCTAGCAGGAGATCCGCCTGAGATGAAGCTGCAACCTCACAATCAAGGGATAAGTCTCCAAGCGAAAAGCGTTGAGACCTTCTTCTGCCATGAGCAAGTCTTTCTCAAGGGGGTTTCGTCTCCTGAGAAGGTCCATATGGGAGTTTCTTCTTCTTCGTCTGCCGGGATCAAGCACCTCGTTAGCACGAACAATAAAAAGGTCAATGACATGCAGGAAGTATGAAATATTCTACTTAAGTCTCCACTTTTCAACTGCCCAAAACCCGTGATTTGCCTTGTAAGGAGGCTGCTAAGAAGCAAGGTTTGGGTAGTCTGCATTGCATCGGGATCAAATTAAGAGGACTGTACTTCTGCCTAGCAATCAAGCACGAGGCTGACTCAATGTTGCAAGTTGTGGCCAAGAGAGCTAAAGAGTCCTTCAGCTGCGCGAATTGCTGGTATGAGAGTTGGCGATAGCTCTCCTGGGGGCGAGCATGTGTCTGACTTTCAAAATGGGCTTTCTGTCAAGTCCATCTACTTGTTCTAAACTAGTTGACCATGTATACAAGGCTGGCGACCTTGGCACATTCTCTACTCAAGGAACTTGTTGGTTGGTGAAGGTAGGAAATGCATTCATTAGCTCTTGGACTTTGTCAAGGTACAAGATCATCCGTGGGTGCTCTCCATGTATTCTCCTGAGTAGATGGCTAGCTAATTGATAGCTCATTTGCCAAGTGTAAACCAGCGAGCAATGCCTCGTATTCTGCCTCGTTGTTTGAGGTTGGGAAGCCAAGGTTGATAGCTTGCTACAACAGGGTTCTATCCTGGGGTGATGATAATGATGATGCTTGCTCCAGCTCCTTTTTGGTTTGACGCTCCGTCTACGCATAATTGCCACATGTCTCTAGGTTGGTCAGGTTCGGTGGAGGTCTTGTCTGCTCTTGAACTTTCATTCTTTTTGTTGACCAGCTTCTCTTTTTCAGCCGATGGGGTGAATTTTGTGACAAAGTTTGCTAAAGCCGGTAGAAGAGGTCGTATTGGCTTAACTCTATAGCCCACGTCATGAGTCGTTGAGAAGCGTCAGGGCAGTGGAGAATTGATCTCAAAGGAAAGTCGGTCATGACGATGATCCGATGAGCTTGGTAGTAGGGTCGCAATTTTCTTGCGGAAACTACAAGGGCCAAAATAAGTTTCTCCAATTTTTGGTAGCGAGTCTTTGCATCGAGGAGAGCTTTTGACATGTAGAATACCGGATGTTGGCATGGGTGTGCCTTGATACCTCATTGAGTGACTAGGTATTCCCGAATTGGTCAGATGATACACCAAACGTGCATTTAGTTGGATTCAACTTCATACATAGGCCGAATGCCTCGACGAGGTTCTTGATGTGGTATGCACGCTTGGGGGCTTTGACTAGCATGTTGTCTACGTAGACTTCCATAGTTTTGCTGATTTGCTCCTTGAAAATTTTATTAACAAGCCTTTGGTAGGTTACTTCGGCGTTCTTCAGCCCAAAGGGCATAACCTTGTAACAATAGGTCCCTCTCTCGATGATGAAAGAAGTTTTCGCCTTATCATCCTCGTGCATCAAGATTTGATTATAGTCGGAGTAGATGTCTATAAAGCTGAGCAGCTGATCTCCAGAAGTTGAATCCACGAGTTCGTCGATTCTCAGCAATGGGAAGTTTTCTTTAGGGCATGCTTTGTTAAGGTCGGTATAATTGACGCAAACTCTCAATTTGCCATTTTCTTGTTTCGCCACCAGTTGCGTTTATTCTGGCCACTAGCTTATTGGCACGGTTACGGTGGAGCCGGTGGCAGATGATGTTCGAGTCGATACCAGGCATGTCAAATGGCGACCATGCGAACATGTCTTTGTTGTTCTAGAGGAAGGTGGTCAGCTCCACCTTTTTGTTTGGGCTTAGGCGCGAGCCGATTCACGCTTTTTGTTTGGCTGCTAGGATCGAGGGGTACTAACTCAACATCTTCATCATTCTTCCAACCTTCTTTAGGGGAGCCTTCTAGGCGGATTCCTTCCGTCTTAATCCTTCTGGTTTAGGTTCAAGAGTGAGTCGGTCTGCGCTTCCTTGTCTAACGGGCCAGGATCAGGGGTACTAACTCAACAACGGCCTCAGGCTTCCAACCCTTTTCAGGGGAGTCTTTTGAGCGAATTCCCTAGCCTTGATCTTGGCTCCTTAATTCCTATTGTGAGGTAGCAACTCCAGTCCCTTTCGGGCTTACTTGTCTCCAGGAGCGCGTCCCTGCCTCGTTGGCAGCTTGCATCATTGGTGTGAACTCCAACTGCTTGCTTTTCTTGAGCATTTGGGCTGCGCATCTCCTTGCTATAGCCCAAGGATGGGGTAGCACATCTTTTGGTGTAGAGCAGATGTGATAGCTTTGATCTAGGTGATCCATGGTTGGCCCAAGATTCCTCTGTAGGGGGAGATCTCCTTGATAACCATGAAGGTCTGCTAGCAGGACCACCGGGGGTGAGTGGACGTCAAGGTCAGTCATTCCTACAATGATCGACGTGGCCCCATTGCAATCGGTGAGCAATCTGGCAATTTTTTGATCTTGGGCTCCAATCCCATATGTTGGATAACGGATAGTTGTAGGATGTTGGTTGTGCTGCCCGAGGGCTGGTGGCTCGAGTCAGTGTCTTTGGTGCCTCGAGAGCTGCTAGTTAACTTCCTCCTCAGGTTCCAAGGGCTGATCCACTTGGTTGTTCAGCACGTGAGGCTGATTAGGAGATTGAGCTTGTGAGGATTCTTCTACGGCTTGTCGCCGTGTGTTGGTTCTTGAGCAGGTTGGTGAACATCGGTCATTGCATTCGTCAAGCAATTGTTCACGAACTCTAGCTCCTTGTGGGCCCAGCCTAGAATGGATACTTCCTTGTGGGCCTAATTGAGCGTGGACATTGGACTATGTGCCTAGCCTCTCATACACATTGGTCCTTAGACCTAACCTCGAATGGATCGTCGATTGGCTTAGAATACAGGTTGCAAATGTCTACGTCTTGTCAACACAATCTCGTTCTCTTCCCTGTCCGCTTATTTCTGTTCGACTAACCTGGGACCTCTCTAATTGCACGTTGGCATGCTCGTGGGTCCTCCTCTCCCCGTCACAGGATCCAAGGTCAAGGCCTTGATTCAAGTTGATCTGTTGGAATTCAGCTGGGAGCTCTGAATGTTCGTAAAAAATAAAGACAATTGCTACATTTACAGAATTTTGAAAATAAAATTTCACTATAAATTCGAAATAAATACAATAAAATAACGACAAGGTATATGTTAAGAATATTTTATAGATGATCGAGTTTAGAACTTGGTTCTATCTCCTTAAGACGAAATTACCTCCTCACAGGTGCCTTTAGGATTTGCTTGGCAAACATCTCCCAGGATACAACGATTGACTTCTTGTTGAAGTAGCACTACAATCCCCAAGAAAAGCGAACTCAAACTTGTGTATGAATTCTCTTTTACTAACTCACTATATTTCTAAAGTTAGGGACCAAAATGCAAATCGGGTCCAAATGCATTTGGACATTCTTACTTCCATCAGGTAACGTTGAAGGACCACATAAATAATTTTGGAAATTGATGGACCAAAAGGCAAATCGGGTCAAAATTCAGGAACCATTAGACCTAAAAACCCTTAAAAAAAATATAGCACTCCAACTTTAACATACCCTAGTGTAGATCCACTGAAGCAAAGACACTTTTAGAACTTAATCCAGAAAGAGATACGTTTAGAACTTAGTCCCAAAAAAAAAAAAAATTCTTCTTGGTCTTTAAATGTGTGAAATGTGGTGTATGAAGACACTTTTAGAACTTAATCCAGAAAGAGACACTTTTAGAACTTAGTCCCAAAAAAAAATTATATTTTTCTTGGTGTTTAAATGTGAAAAATGTGGTATGCAAAACCCTAATTTAAGGGCCTCTATTGTGGGTGCTCTAAGAAAAGCTAACTTGCTCTAAGGAACTTTCCATTCCCAAGTACTTTCTCCAAGGGCTGTACAATTACTCTTAATATTCCATTTAGGAAACTGCCCAGTTGTGAACTGACTTCTCATTCGCCCAACGTTTCATACAATTTGTGTGAAACTGAAACACAGTTTCATATAAAACTCGAAGTGTGGGTAAGTGGTGCTCAAAAAGACTTGTGGAGGCCATGGATGCTTCGGATGTATGTCCAACTGAGGAGGCCATTAAGGCTTTTCTGGAATACTTGGTCGACCCAATACTTTCACCTAGATCTTCTCTGCGTGATACCCCATCGCTATCTCAACAAGAATCAGTTGCCAAACAGGTGTTGTTCTTTCTTCATTTCATGATGCATTTTGTGCTTTGTGTTAAAATTTGCATGGAGTATAAAATTCTCATATTTATTTAGTTTTGGACTAGGCCTAGTTTCTTGCCAACCTTGCAAAAGTTTTCATCTTTTGTTCTTTTAATGAATTATTTTTGCATATGTGTTAAAAAGTGATTTGCAAGAATGTCTTCTTGGGTTGGAAAAAAAAATTGTCCTTTAGTGTTTTTTTAAAAACTCAATTTTCCTTAATTAAGTCTTCATTTCTCTAAATTTCTTTTAACTATTTGCTTTGCTTGTGAAATTGGTTTCTATTACCCTTAGGTTCATGCTGTTGTGTTACTATACAACTACTACCACCGAAAGCAATGCCCGGATCTAGAAGTTTTGAACTTTGATTCGTTTTGCAAGTTGGTTTTGGTTCTGAAACCAGCCCTGCTGCCTCATATGAAATTCATGCAAAAGCCCAGTGATACTGAGTTGGATGACCTGGAGAAACAACTCTCAGTGACAGAACAAACAATCATGGATGCATGCAACATGTCTTTAAGGTTGGATGCATCAAAGGATGTTCCAAATACAGAGGGATGGCCAATTTCTAAAGTTACCGTCTTTTTGGTTGACCCCAAGAAGGAGAACTGCTTATTGGTATTCAGTCCCATTACCCAGGGGGTTTGGTCGGTGATTGAAAAAGATTTAGATGTCGCAGTGCACAGTTCAGAAGATCAAACGGAGGCAAAACATGTAAACAGTAACAAAAGAGTCACTGGAAAACCTTCAAGAGTTGAATCAAGGACTGATGGAGCTAGCTTCCGGAAACTTGCATATTCAGCAGTTAGTGAAGCGGCAGGTATGCAAATTTCCTTATATACTACTTTTCGGGATGTATTGAGTCCAACAGTTCCTGATCTCTTCTGCCTTTTGTTTTGCTGATCCTGACACACAGAATCAAGCAAATTATTCTTGAACTTTAAAATCTTTTTCAAGGTTCTTTTTTCTTTTTCTTTTTTTTGGTCGAACTTTTCCAAGGTTCATGCATTACAAATTTAATTACTGTAATTTGTTGTGTCTAAGTATCCAAATCCTTGTGTTCTAGGACCTTTTTCTGCTTCCAATTGTCTAACAGACCAGCTGACACATAAATATGATTCTTGTGAACGGAATAGGTATTAATCAAACAGATCTTTTGGTTTTGGAAAGCCATGTTGTATTTTCTGTGAGTAAAGAAAAGGAGGCTGCTTGCTTCTTTATAATTCAGTGCACCAAAACAGTCAGTGAGGAGATTTTTCAAATTCCTATTCAAGATGTTATTGACAGGTATGGTTGTAGAAACATACTTCTTTTTTGGTTGAGTTTTATTATGATTTATTGGTTTGTTTTTGGGTGCCTTGAGGGTTAAGGTGGAAAGCTTGGTCGGATTAAGGGTGGATTATACTTTGTGTCGATCATTAGATCGTTTTAATGTTATGCTCTGTTGGATTTTATATTACATGTTTTAAACATATTTCTTAATGTAAACTCGAAAGTGTCAGGAAATGGGTTGGGTTTGAAAATAATAGGGTTTGTGTTTTGAGTGATGAACAGTAATTATTTATCATATTACTGCTATCCACTGTGTTCTTTTTTATGCTAACATCATGTCCTTGCTTTTCGAGTAGTCTGCAGGGTCCTCTGGTCGGAAAGAGTTCCAGCAGTTGGACAGTTACACCAGTCGTCGAGTACTTCCATGTGCTTCCTTATGCTGGGATTTTGTTAGACTGGTTTTCTAGGTGTGCTATTTTCTTGATATTTTGTAGTTCTTTTCTTTTTGTCTAATTAGAAACACATTAATTGTGCATAGTAATTTTTGTGTCTTCGATGCAGATTTCTAGCTGTAGTACTAGTAATTATAATCCTTGGACATCCCCTTTATTACATGATTCTATTATTGCCTCTTATGCTTGATTTAAACATTCTTCAGGATAAAGAGTATTTGGCTGAGGTTTATTTTTTCCAAAACAAATGTCAATGGGTATTACATCTGATTTCAGTACTGTAAGATGCATAGAATCATACTAATCTTAATCCTTGTAATTTATTATTATTATATATTTACCCTTTTAAGATTAATGCTTGACCTACCCCATTTGCAAGGCTCTTTTTTATGAATGTGGGTTTTGAAACCATTTGTCAGGTCTTAGCTAATAGCTACCATGCCATGACATGGTACCACATAACTTCGGTAGCACCTTTGTCGACACGCTGGAATATGGGATTCGTTAGCTCATCATGTCCTTATTTTGTAATGTGTGTTTAGCGTAGGCCGTAGAAACAAACAAACCTCAGTGTTTTCTATCTTTGGTAACATTGCCAAAACACTTGAGGCCAGTGTTGAAACTCATTGTTTTATGAACTTTTATAGAAACATTGAACAAATAAATGGTGAAGTTAGCCATAGGAACTTTTTTGTTCCTCTATTCATTATTGGGATTATAGGAATGTGGAAAGTTTTTCCCTGTGCTTTCTATTTGATTTAGTTTAGCAGCACTGCTTGAATACTGATTTAATGTCTCCAAATTGTCTTTTATTTACCTAACATGTGTTTTTCTCGCTAGCAGGAGAGAATCCTCAAATGGTTTGCAAGATTCAAGGCTACATGAGGAAAATATAACTGTAAACAGCCCTGATAGGGTTGAAACACCTTGCAAGCTAGAACTTGATAAAAGCCGAGACAAGTCTCATGAAAAAGGTATCATGATTGAGAATGTTGAAAACACAAGTGGTTCTCAGAAAATGGAGGTGGATGACTCTTCCATGGTCCTCTTGCAGAATGAACAGAGTTGTAAGAATATTTCAAGCACCATTCAAGTTGTCAAACACCATGTAGAGAATCTTGAAAAAGATACACCCAGATCTAAACCTCAATCAAGGGAGCAGAAAGATACCACTGGATGTTGCAAGACAAGTTTGGCTGATGCTTTCAATGGGCCTCAGAAAATTGAGGTAGATGACTCTCCCATTGTTGCCTCACAAAATAGAGAACCCTGCAAGAATATATTAAGCACCATTCAAGTTTCCAACATGACATCCTGTAATGAAAATGGATTAAATGGCTCAGCAAGTAATGTTAATGTAAAAGTTTAGACTTCTTTACCCACTTCAACATTTTTCCTTCTCTGCATCTCATATGTAAGTCTGTAGTTCCCTGTGATTTCTAGGTACATACTCGTGCTTAGAAAAAAAATTAATGGGGCTTACTAAATGTAGGTTGAGGTTCACAAATCTGTGGTTGTTGGTTTTTTTCACTTATTACGTCTCAAGTACTTCACTTATTACATGTCAGAATAAGAGATTAAAAAAAAAGTGTTATATGTTAAGGTACTTGAACACACTTTTATGCTTAAATTTCAAGTGCAGATCAGTTCTTTTGTTTCATTAGGCCTAGAATCTTTAGAGTTTGTACTTAACATAATTAGATCCTTAAAAAAAAAATTATATCATCTGACAGCCTGTTGCCTGGTGGGCAGGTCAAGGTGGTGAACTCAAAAACAAGGCCATTCATTACTGACTGCGGAGCTAAAAAAATTGTTGCTGGAAAGAAGATCTGTTCCATTGACTCGTCAGATCAAGATGTTATAGATGGTATAGATGGTCGTGCCATTGTCACCTATCAATCAAGTTCCGAAGATCTTTACAAGCTTCAGATTGCTATAGCTTCTAAAGAAAACATCTTGTCACAAACTGCTTTGAAAGTTCTTATGAAAAGAAGGGATGACCTGGTAATACTTTCTTTTTTTCTTTCCATAATTACTTTGGCGTCCTGATCTAATTACTATTAGGATGAGTTCCTTCTAGATAATCAAACGCATAAGTATGAATGTCCTAGAGATTGTTGGATGGAATTAGTCTAATGTACAGTTGACTCGTGTCTTCTATAGATAAGGTAACTGAGAGTGGCCTGAGCACATGTGCATTAGTGGTTTGGCACCAGTAAAGTTGCTATAGCCCAATCAGATTTCCCAAATTGAGATGGTGCAATTTTGTTTGCAATTTTACATCCTTCAAAGTTCAAATTGTTGTATACCAGTCAGTCCCTCAACAATTAGAATGGTTAAATACACGAGACTCTGTTCATGGACCTATCGAAACGTATCTTGCCATCTTTTGGTTTAACCTTCTGCTGTAACATATTTACTTTACTAGTTTTTATATTTTTTATATTTAAAATGAACTTGTTCTTTTTAGAATCATTTGCTCATCCATGCAGTCTCTTCAGCAGCGGAATATTGAGGATGAGATTGCTCAGTGTGATAAAAAAATCCAGACAATTTTAAACGGTATTATTTTCTTTCAAGTTATTCTATTTTGGTTATTTATTTATCCTCCCTCCACCCTTTCTGCCTGATATTTTTTCCTTAAACTTTTCTATTTTACATGTTTACATTCAAATGTACAAAGTATACGAGAAAGACCAATCACAACAAGATCTTAAACTGGATAAGCTTCTTGTCTGGTAATCCCACCAAGTTAAGTGCATTCATAATGGTGGCAGGTGGGGGAGTAAAAGCTGATGCCATAAACTGATTTTTGAGTTGTAGTGTTTTTAATTGTTAGCTCTTCCACGATGAGAATCTGAAGTGCTCCTTGAATTCTAGTCCATTATAAGACTACTATTCCTATATGCTGGAATTGCGGTATGCCAAGTATGTTGAAATGACCATAATTTAGAAGTCTTGGATACTGCCTTAAGTAGCGAGTTAGATTCTAAATGTAAGTGCCTTGCATCTGCAGAGTACCAAAAGACGATCAGTGACTCAATGCTGACCTTGTGGTCGTACCTTTTTTTTTTCTTATGAACTAGTTTGAAACCTATTTGATGCATGGAACCTTTTTTTTCATGTTTCTGTATTTTTTTGTTTAAGTTATGTTTGACATATCAAATTAAGAAACTAATTTGTGGTATTGTATCTATTTAAGCAAAGAAAACAACCTAACTCAATCAAATTCATCTGTTTATAAATTTCATTTTAAGAAAATATTATTAAAACATGGCAGCTCACGGCTCCACTGCATAAACTCAATATGTAAAATAGGTGTACCTCCTAGTTATTAGACAAAATAATCAAAGCCAATGCCAAAAAAAAGTGTGGTAAAACTGTTAGTGGCCTCACTTTGGATTATGTTAGACGATATAGTTCATGGACTCCTAAAAAAAGATATTGTGACTTGCCACTTAGTCTTGGCCATTTATGGTACGCAGGTTACCAAAGTTTGGAAAACAATCTCAAGTATTAGAATCCAACCTTTGATTTAAAAATCAAACCATAATAGGCTAATTGAAAAATGAAGCATAAGTGGTGGTAAATCAAGCCTAACAACCTTCAAACGCTTCTTATGATCATAAGTAAAAAAAGCTAGGTAAAAGCACTTTATAGTTGAGGAGATTACCAAAACTGAAAAGTGTAGAAGTTTGAAATTATGTGTCCCTTGTTTGAACTTAATACTTAGCACACGGTGAAACACTATTGTCTTGAACAGTGTTTTTTCATATGTATATATTTATTGGTAAAGACTTGGAATCGTAAGTGCTGGAGTCTATCCCTACATATTTAGAGGTAAGGGCTCCTGTGCAATGGTTGTACAGTACTTGACGTATACTTCCATATCAATTTTTTGACTACAATAGGTGGTGAAGATGACTTGGCACTAAAGGTAGAGTCCATTATAGAAGGTTGTAATGATGTCTGTGTAAGAAGTGGAAGGACTCATCGACTGCTTGAAGACCAACTCCCCCAAAGTAGCAAGAGGAAGAAGTTGTCAGAGGCCATTCTCAAAGAGCAAAATCCATGCCAGGCAAGTTCCCCTATTGGATTGTATTTTCTTCTCATTGCTTATGCCAATTGAGAATTGAAGGTTTATTAGAATAGGCATTCCATTAAAATCCCATTTGAGACATCTTCAAGGTTCTATTCTTTTGCATCCTACAAAACAAATTTTAAGAGTTGGCTTCAAAAGAAGTATAAGAAGTTTCTTGGGTTATTCATTGGGTGTTTTCCCATTCATTCAGAGCTTTTGTTGCTTTTGGTAGAGGGAAAAGGAAAAAGTTTTGCAGGATTATGGAGCTTTGGAAATTTTCGGTGGCCTGGTTAGAGAGAAATAGCAGAATCTTTTAGGGTAAAAGTGAGGAGGTAGTTGACTTCTTATGGGATATACTTATATTTCAGGGCATCTTTACTAATGGTTTTTAAGACATTCCTTTTTTCTTGCTGAATGTTTGGTCTTGGTGTGCCTCTAGAGATAAAAGCATGTTGGGCATCTCTTATTTTGTTTCCTTTGTTGATGATTGTTCCAGAATATCTAAGCATTGGAACTGCTGTGCAAAATATCTTACAATTTACCAATGAACTCCATCTGCGTTAACAAGCCACTGATCTATCGTATTTGGCTAAAGACATCATCGGTTCGAATTATTATTGAACTATATGCTCTGGAACCTTGTACAAGTTGGTTTTCATTATAGGGGTCTATAGCTCTTCTATGAAATCCCCACTCATTTTTATTCAGATTTAGATATAGAAGTTACAAATTAGGAGCTTACAGATTTGATTTCTTATACATTCTTATAACACTGTCAACTTGGCAGGATCTGGATGATGCATGCTATGAAAATAATTGGGTATTACCAACTTATCGTATATCCCCATCAGATGGTGAGATCATTTAGATTTGAACTGTTTTTATTTTCACATGCAATTTAAACTGTGCTTTTAAATAGAATTGATTTTCCTATGGGGAAAAAAGGATGTTATATTATTGCTTAATGTTCCTCTGATCTTGCTGCTGTTCCTGCACTTTATATGAAAAAAAGATTTTTGCTACGACCTTTCAATATTTAGTTAATCAGGTAGAATTTTCTTTTTGTCTTTTTTAATCATGTTGGACTGCTTCGGGAATTCTTTTTTGGGCAATAATGTGGCCGAGCCACGTCAATTTAATCTTCCAAAGGTTTAGAATGTGCTGGGATTGTCATCTTTGACTTTCATGATCCATCAAATGTATTACAAAATAATCCTTACTAGCTTCTAACCTTTTTCAGCATTGTACTGAAATTCATTTACCTAAGGATTGAGACATCATTAATTGTTGGTGGGTCTTCCTTCCTGTCTCACAGCTGTGTTTTTGGGGTAAAGCTGTTGATTTGATTAGAACTTACATAAACATTCTGGAAACTGGTTATTCTGCAGTAGTGTTTTAGTTCTGCCTTTTGGAGAACTTTCCTGGTAATGTAACCTCTAGAAGATCATCGTTGAAATCAACAATGTATCCTGCAATAGTAGATTAATCGACTGCAATGCAGAGTTAGAACTAATGGTAATTTATTTGTGTTTGAAAGGTGGATTCCAAGCTGAGGTGACAGTAAAAGGGATGGATTTTGATTGTTCAAGTGGGGGTGACCTGTGTTCCAATCCTCGTGAGGCAAGAGAATCGGCTGCAGCTCAAATACTGGTAAAATTGCGAAGTATGGCAGGCCAGGCCCAGCAGTTCTAGGTTCTTTGTTGGAAAGATAGAAACTGCATTTTGCTGTAGATTGTCACTTCAGGTACTGCATTTTGCTGTTACTTCAGGTTTTTGTTTGGCTTCAGTAAAGTCAAAAGGAAATAGAGGGAAAAATATCAATGCATTATCAAATATGTACAAAAAAGTGTTAACGCATCCTCAAGTATCCTAACAAATATATACCAAAAAATGCTAATGCATCATGTATTAAGACATATATATAAAATATATATTTTCTTTTGAGCTATTTTGTAAACGTATGTATTAAACTGATGCTAACTTTTATAACAAGTCCTTTGCCTCCTAGCTGTGGCGTGTGGATTGTTAACTTTGGTGTATGAATCAGAGAGCTATGGATTAATTTGCCCTCTTAAATAGGTTTTCGATGAGCTCATCTCTTTATATGTGGGTGCCTTACCTTTCCATATATTATTACTTGTGAGTTACCATGTGAGTTTATATCACACAGGTCTCAAGTTTGATAGGTTTCAAAGACATGTTCTTGCATGTCTCACGCCAAACAAATGTCAAAGTTTACCAAGCATTTAAAAAAAATTTGATTTCCAATTTTACCTCCATATGAAATGGCAAAGGGACAAGTAAACTAAAATAAACAACTCTCAACTAATCTAATTTTAATCTAAAGTAAACTACCCTAAATTTTAATCTAATTTATGGGGAGGGGCACTTAAACTTGAGTGCAAAGGGACATGCTCACTACCCATATCACGTTTGCGAAAGCTTAAGTTTTCTGTTAAAGAAGAATTGACAGATTCGACAAAATGAGACTTCATAAAATAGAAAATGAAGTTTATGAGAGAGCGAAAATAAGTGCGGGAAGACAAAAGGAGAGATATACTTCAAGGAAAGAGAAGTAACCAAATATTTGTCTTACTTTTTTGGCAAGAAACTGTTCTCGACATTATTTGGTTTTAAACCTGGTTTTTTGTTCGAAAGGTTTTAAACCTGGTTGATTAGGCACAATCCCAACCAATTTGATTTTCTTGAACGGCATTGATAAAGTCTACAAGAGCGACTTTACCTCGTATTTGGCAAAAAAAAATTGTGTATATAATACAGTATGCGGGCATGCTTGAGTCATATTATGAATCTTTTCATGTTATAACATAAGGAAATTAATAATTAAAACACAACGGGTAGATTCGTCACAACACGTCAGCATGCCATGTGGAGATCAGATGTATACACAAGAAGTATGAGAGAGATAGAGAAATCTATATAACTCAACAAATCTGCAATAAAAAGAAGATCCCGACTTTACATCTGACTAAAGGATTTATACTTTGTTTTTAAGAAATCATAAATTTGCTTCGTCCTCCGCAAATTTCAATATATACCTCAAAATTGAAGGCTTGGTGCCATCTATATCACCTTTGTGCTTGATGTCAAAAATGCCCTTCATAATTCTAGTATAAAGCCTCTCTAGCTGTGGAATGTCATAGTTTTCAGTCCTTTCCACAAAAAGTCGCCTCACAGACTCTATTTGGTTTGTCATCTCACCATCTGACATGGTGCTGTCTTGGGATCCAATCACTTGAGAATTACGGCCAGAAATTTCTCCAGAAATTTCATGCTGATGGGAGGATTCTGGCACTTCAGGGTTAGTTTCATTTGTCTCAGGTTCCTGCGATGACTTGGAGAGTATTGAATCCTGAAGCCATGACTTGTCCTCTGCAGTTGAAGCTGATCATCACCAGGAAAGTTAACATCAAGAAGTGAAATTGTGATCTTATTAAAACATCCATAGAAGAGCAGGAAAAAAAAAATAGAAAACCATGTTCAACTAACAAGCAGATCAAATTACAAAATAAGGCTTCAGAAAGACTTTTGGAATGCTAGAAGACACTTTTTAAGGAAAGATACATATTTGTACTTCAACATTTAGAGCATGTGACATTGGACTACACCAACGGCCTTGATTAGCATTCATTTCTCCATTCGTCCAAGCCCTTTTGCCTTTTGCCTTCTTTCTTATGAGGGCTCTCAGGAATAAATATTTCAAAATTACAGGAGGCAACCAAGAGCAGTCCTAACGTCACTCAACTCTAGACGCTAGACAGTAAATTGAATATTGAAAAATAAAACATGTATATAGCCATGGAAAGGCTCGGAGTTACCTGCATGTGTGGGCTCAACATTCCTGTTTGGCCATTTCAAAACCTCATAATTTTCATCCACATGTACCTCCAGTTGGGGCTCAACATTCCTCTTTGGCTGTTTCAAAGCCTCATAATTTTGATCCACTGGCACCTCCAGCTGGGGCTCAACATTCCTCTTTAGCCGTCTGCAAGCCTCATAATTTTGATCCACAGGCACCTCCGGCTGGACATTACGAAGTCGAGCACTCGCTCTAGTGACAGTTCCCAGCTGTACAACAGGTGTCACGGGGAAAGTAGATACCCCTAAACCATCTGGAATATGTTCTGGACCACCTTCAGCTGCAATCTTGTCACAATATGCAACTAGTGCAGGGTCCATTTGTGACAGCATCCCATGTACCTGAGGAGAAAAATAATACACATAAGAAATGCAAAAGCCAAAAGCCTCAAATAAAATAAAGAAATAATAATAATAACAGTCAAACTTACTGCATCTCGAAGCTCATGAGCTCTGCTAACAATCCTAGCACCATTATAATCATCTCCATTGTAAGCCTGAATTCAAGATAGGAGAATACATAAAACTGACACATGAAACAATTTACAAAACAAACACAATGACAACAATTTTGAGCTTTCTTTGCACAACATATTCTTGAACATAATAATAAGAAAATCAAAAATCAAGAGTGAGAGAGCATGATGTTTTTCAAATATTCCCAGTTTTTATGTTTTGCATGATTTTGGTATAAATTATAATTTATAATACAAAATAAATATATATAAAATATATATAAAATATATAATTTTAAAAAAAGGGCCTAGGCACCGCTCCAAGGCCCCAGTTACTCCTCTAGGTGCTAGGCTCCTGCCTGCCACTCGCTTACCACCTAGCGATTTTCGAACATTGTACGTTGGTAGAAGAAGGGGAATAAAATCCAAACTGGAAAGAAGTGCAAATGAACTACCATGAGACACCATGCTTCTTAAAAGTTAAAATCAACCAGCATATCAAACTGGGTAACATTTGACAAAGCTAAGGAAAAAGAAATGCCACGTCACGAGACATCAAAGAACAGAAGGCAACATAAAACAGAATAACATGTCATGATTACAAAAACAGAACAAAATGAAATGGCCAACCTCCTTAGTCCTCTCAGTCTATCAGATGTCATTGCAATTATTATAAATTAACAGGTAAAAACTACAGCAAGCACCACAAACCTTTGCATTGGAAACTATAAGATCAACATCTTGCAGGAATGAAGAACATGTAATATACTGCCCAGAGTCTACATTCTGCAGCAGCTTAGCCACATCAATAGGGTTCTGAATTATTGTGCGATAGTTTGGAGCATCCTCCTCCGACACAGGATAGTGGAAAGCACCAAACCTCTTATCATATAAAAGTCTGCAGCATAGGGGAAAAATAAGTATATAAGTAGAGATAAATTATATATGTAATGAATCATTCTCATGCCAAGAGCCAAATGACCCCTATTCCGAATAACATGAGGCAATCCAACCAAAAAATAAAGGCTTGACTAAACAGAAGCCTCAATTTCTTAATTCAAGTAAAACGGATACTAATTACAGAAGAGGAAAGGAAAAAGATGAGGAATTATTACAAAAAATTACAATGGTAAAGTTTCCAAATTGTTAATTAAAATTCTCTCTTTGTAAACCACGGGCAAATGCAAGTAACCAGTAAGAAGATACACCAATCATCACAAAGGTACAGGGACACAGTGAGGATTATCTAACCTATTGCAAACATCTCTGAGACACATCCGCAATCGGCGAAGGGCATGCTGCTCAGCTTCTACCTTGGCTTTTAACTCCGAGACCTTTGGACCACTTGCCACTTTTGGAGCCTTGGGAAGTTCAGGAACAGATACTGATTCTTGAGACTTTTTTGTTATGCCCTCTAACAAGACTGACAAAGCAGCTTCGATGAGACGGTCAAAAAACAAAAATCTGTCTTCAGCAGATGGTTTGCCCAACTGATAGCTGATAACAAAAAGCAAAAATATGACTAGAATCATAGCCATGAAAAATACTCAATAAATTATCAAAGATGATTTATGAACTAAATAAAAATAAAACTATGATAAGTGAATAAATTGATAAATCTTAAATTTGGTATTTCTGAATAGTAGTGAAATAACATCATATTACAATCCAGAGAACAAATTTCAAAACATAAAGCTTTTAGAAACCATCAGGTAATCACACAACATGTGAAAACCGAAATGCATGTGCAATCCCTTGACGAAATCTCTTTGCTATAATTGTTTATTAAGAGTATAAGGAGAAAATCTTAGCGGTGGAAGTCTAATATTAGTTGCCAGGGTTTTTTCATCAATTTTCAAGAATCTTAAAAACAGTTCTTTGACAACCCAAGAAATGCCAAGTATGATACCTATAATGCAGACTGTTATAGTGTGAGGATTGGGAATCGCAGCTTGGCACACCAGAAACCTCAGATCATGTAGCAATTTGAGCAGGCTTGAATCCAATGTGATTACACTTTCATAGGTAGATTTTAATCTTAGACTTTTAAATTTTCCATCTAATCCCACGCAAAAAGTAAAATGAAACTCATATTCAAAAAGGTTTGTTTCTTCCTTAAGCAATACAACTAATGGATTACATTACCAAAAACAACAAGATATATAAATAAAAGTGAAAACAATTTTTCAATCTCCGGTGTAGCTCCTACTAGTTAAAAAATTTCTTTTGAAAGCAATTTATTATGTTGTCCTGCTTAAAAGAATTTTTTTTTCCCTGTTTCCTTCCCAAAAGGTACTGTTCAATCAGGATGAAAAATTTATGTTCCCTTCTAAAAGCCAAAAAGGAAAAAAAGAACAAGAAAGTCTTTAAGGTGCAAACCAAATGCCACTGTGTTTGATCCAATTAGGGTTAGGAAGTTGCAAACCAAATGCTACTAAAATATTAACGATTTTTTTTCAGGCGAGACAAATAAAAGATTAGGAAGTTGCATACCAGCACAAAAAATGTCTCAGACAGAAACACAGCATTTGGATTCACAAATAATGGTTGGTTTTTAATAAATGATAACATACACTGAACGATCAGAAAATATTGAAGAAGCTGTGGCATCAACTTCAGCAGGTGGGACTGATGATGTTGCAAGCAGTAATATTGGCAAGTCTGATGGTAATTCTTCTAGCAACGTCAGCAAAACAGCTCGGAGCTGCTCATGTGCCTGCAGAATGCATCCATCAACCTCAAATAGCACAAAATAGACTACTAGAATTTGATCATTGACAGCCATTTAATTAACAATGATATGAAACAAAAAGCATGCACTCACTGTCTCCCACCAAAGATTGAGCTGAGGCAAATAGAGAATTGATGGGGTTGTTCTCCTCGCTTCACCAAATATATGTACCAGTGCCTCGTCTGGTGTCTTTGCACTAGGATCAGATAGAAGAGATGGAAGTCCTAAAGAATGAACAGGGAATTTCTCGAGTTCATGTAAAATAGCAGGGCCAAGATGATCCTGTAAAACTAAAGCAGTAAGTAAATTTAGTTTGTCTTTCCATTACAACCAATTTGTCAATACAAAGAGGATCCACGATAATTACCAGACCAGAACCTTCACCGCCACATAGCAGAAGCCGAGGCCTGTAGACAAGAGGAATTGCAGAGCCAGAGGAGAGCATAGCAAGCTTGGTTAACTGTGATGTCACTGCAAGGGGAGGGAAAATATCGGATATATAGTTCATGGATTTTCGGAGATGCCTTTGCAGGCATGGTGCAACTACCAAGGACAATGGCCTGGAGTGCACAACCGCTCCTCTGTGAGCAGCTGGAGTAATTGTTGACATTGCTTCAACAAAGTGATACTTTTCAACCTTTACTGAGTCAACATCAATTACAAATTTATCATCACTTGTGTAAACCTGAGGATATTTTTCACGGAAAGCACGAATGGCAGCTTCAGTACAAAGAGCCTTTAAATCAGCACCGCAATATCCAACACAACTAGCTGCAAGTTCCAGTTTTAGCTCCCCTGAAGGAGGATGCTTCCATTTTCGAGTATGAATGTCCAAAATTTCAGAACGTGCCTCACAGCCTGGCAAAGGAAAGTTGAATTCACGGTCAAATCTACCAGGGCGTCGGAGGGCTCCATCAATTGCATCAATCCGGTTGGTTGCTCCAATCAAAACGACTTGTCCACGGGAATCAAGACCATCCATCAAAGCAAGCAAAGTTGACACAATAGAATTATGAATTTGCTCTTGTTTGCTGGACCTTACAGGAGCAAGTCCATCTATTTCATCAAAGAATATTATTGAAGGTTGATTTCTTTGAGCTTCCTCAAAAAGTAGTTTTAATTGTCTTTCAGCCTCACCCACCCATTTGCTTAGCACATCTGCACCCTTCCGCATGTAAAAGCTGACTTTCTGGCCAGCCTTGGACGCAGCACAGGCTAATGCTCTGGCAATCAATGTTTTCCCAGTCCCAGGAGGACCACATAACAAAACCCCCCTTGGTGGGGTAATATGATAACTCGCAAAGAAATCTGGATATAATAGAGGAAAGAAAACCATCTCCTTCAAAGCATCAATATATTCAGAAAGCCCCCCTATATCATCAAAACTCACACTCTCATCAACCTGCAATGGTTGTATGTCTGCCCCTCCCTTTGAGCTCGGCCCAGCAGTTTGAATTCCAGAAGTTAAAGTGGCAAAAGCATCACCCTGATGACCCCAACCTGATGCGGCAACATTCAACCCCCATGCTGTTGTTCCATGTGTGTCTAGTCCCCCAAAAAGCCACGGTGGTCCAGATCTGCTCCCACCTCGGCCCCAGGGAATTGCAGGGCCTTGATCTAGTTCGTCCACAAGAAGAGAGTCATCAGAATCATCAGTCCTTGTCATACGATGGCGTTTATGAACTCGTGATCCACCCTTTCTCACATCCCTACTAACCTTTGTCCCCATTCCTTGACGCAACACTCTTCGAGGAGATCTTGGTCTTAGCTTACGTACATCTGCACGATTTCGAAGATCATATCGTCTTCTTCCGTCTTGTTCTTCTTCACCCTCCTCATCATCACCATCTTCATCACCATCACCATCATCGTCACCGTCACCATCACCCACATCTTCTCCGTCACCTTCATTTTGACCATCATCTGCCTCATTGTATTCTATGTCATTCCCATTTTCAGTTTCCTCTTGGTCAATCTTCTCTTCTGAAGTATCTTGTTCATCATCAAACCGCAAAACCAACTGTTCTCTTGATGCCTTTAATCGACGAGGGCGCAATCCTTCACGACGAGGTGTTTGTCTAGTCTCCACTATCTTTTTATGCTTGGGAGATGATGGCTCATCTTTACACGCACTATTATGAACCTGATTTTTCATAGATTTACCTGTAGCTTTCTGAAACCAAAACAAGCCCAAAATTCAGTTCAGGCAACATATCATGTTTTACAAGCTTCAATACCAGTAATTAACCTTCATAAAAGTAACATGCATAGTTGACTATAAAACCTCACCATTATATCTAAATCCTCACTTCCGGAACTGTCATCTGTTGTGTAAAGGTCACGATTCTTTGTTTCCTTTCTCTTCCTTGTAGAGCGTCGGAGATTGGATGCTTCTGCCTGAAAACAAAAGCAGAAAAAAAATTATATATGTGCATATATCAGAGACTTCACATGAGAAATGGGAAGTGAGGATTAGGTCTTCTTCACTCCTGCCTAACCTAAACCCTTTCCCAAATTTAAATTTGAGGGAAATCACTTAAAACCCCACTCCAACCCTTCCCTAAAATTTATCCAAATTTGAGAAATCCCGGTACTTATATGTAAAATCACTTAAAACTCTTTCTTGACCATTATTTAAGTCAGATGCAAAATCAAAGCAAACTAACTAAACAAACAAACATGCAGATTCACATCACGACTCCCTCAAAAACCCTACTAACTCAAAACCCTAAAATTATAACCACATCAATCATTAAACCTAGCAAACAACAGAACAAACTAAATATAATAACATCATATCCAATCAATTTCAAGCAAAAAAGAACCATATTATTAAAAACTGAAGAAAGTTCGTCTTACATTATGGTTATTGGAGTCAGGAGGAGTACTGGGTTGGGTGGATCTTTGGGAACGGTTGCCATGGCGCATTATCTTAGCAATATGAGAAGCCGCAGTTCTGGTCTTCGTCTTGTTCTTCCGATTTCTCCGTTTTTGAATGAGGCTGGAGGTGCTTGTGTTGTAATAGTACATGCTTCGCCCGTACGCTGTGGGCCGTCTCCTCACCCTTCCGCTCGTCCGTACCGGCTCCGAAGCCGGCCCATCAGATCGCTTATGCATTTATATAAAAATAAAAATAAACTTATATAAATGCAGAAATGGAAATTTATGGAAAAGGAAACAATGAAATTAATTTTTGTTTTTCATTTTCGGGAAAGCAAAAATGGCATTTAGTGGGAAAAGGAGGAATTTAAGGAGGAAGCTCTGGTGTGTTTGGTAGACTGGAGGACTAGGGTTTTGTACACAGACAGAGTTAGGGGTGGGCGCGGTCCCTTTCCTCCCTTTCCCTTCGGCCTTAAACCCTAACCGGAAATTTGGTCCTATTTTCACCGGTCCGGTTCGGTCCGGTTTAAGTAAAAAAAATTTCAAAAACCGGCCGTTTCCTTCCGGTTCCCTTTTCGGTTTTTACCCTTCCGGTTTTTAAACCGGTTTATTAATTTTTTATTTTTTAATTATTTTTTTATTTTTAAAAAAAAAATTTATTTTTTTTTATTTTTTTAATTAAAATTTTATAATAAATAACTTATTTTTTTGGCTTAAAAATTAACAAATAATCCAATTCATACATTTAGAAATTTTTTAAAGTTGAACTATAGTGATTATAACATTTAAAATATGAGATTATATTTTAAAAATTTGTAAATAAAAAATATAAAAAATAAAAAAAATAAAAAAAAATATGACCGGTCCGGTTTGGTCCGGTCCGGTGCGGTGTAGTGTAAAAGGCCTAAAGGGAACCGGTTGAAGGGTTCGGTCGGTCCCGTCCCTCGTTTGTTGACTTTTTTGGTCAACCGGTTTTTTTTCCGGTTTTTTTTCACCGTTCGGTTCGGTGTTCCGGTTTTCCGGTCCGATGCCCACCCCTAGACAGAGTCCAGAAGGAGAGGGAAACAAAGGGGCGTTTGGCTCCACGGGTAAAAGGGATTTTTAATTTTTTTATATTTTCAAAACTCGCTCTCCGCTTAATTAGATTGTACTATGTAGGGCTGTGTTTGGAGGGAGTTTGAATTAACGCGTTATTTGGTGATAAAAGTATCACATTGGAAGTTAGAGTTGCCGTACCTAGCTCTCTCTCCTTGCTCTCTCTCCCTGTGAAAGAAAAACAAGGGTTGGAGTTTTAGCCGCCACCCCCTTTGGGGGTGGGTGAGTTCCTTTTGCTCTCCCCCCTCCCTCCCCCCTCCCCTGTCTCTTTCTCACCCCTTCCCTCTCCTCTTGCCCCCCTCTCCTTTCCTTCCCTCGCGTTCCGTCCATTCCTTCCCCTCTCCCTCAGTTTTCTTCATCTCTCCCTCTTCTTTTGCTCTCTCTTTGGGCTTTTCTCTTATTTTCACAGGGTGCGGGTGTTTGGGTTAGGGTGGATTCGTTGCTCTCCTGTTTGGCATCTCCGGAGATCTTGTTTATCCTGGGATTGCATTGGTGATTCGATGGCTTGGGTGGTTTTCCCCTGTGGCCGCCCCGGTCTCCGAGTTCTTCTCTCGGGCATTTGGTGTCCCCATTTTGCTGGTCCAGTTGCTCTCTCCTTTGGATGAGAGCCAGTGACATCGTTCGAGCATTCCCTGCTTGTATCGAAGGCCTCATGCCTCCTATCCGTTTAGATCCCTCATTTCTCCTTCATTCCATCTCTCACAGAGCCGTCCCTTTGGCCGTTGTCATTTTCAGTCTGGGGTCTCCCTTGGTGCGTCGGTGCTTACGATTCCGGCGAAGATGCGATTTCTTGGGTTGTTGTTGGTCAAAACCCAGATCCCCCCACTTCCCTTTCGAACCGAATTCATCATCCGGATTCAACGGACAACTCAAAACGCGAGCTCTCGCGTACCCTCGGAAGGTGTGTCGAGCCGCGACAACGTTCCGAACTCTGGTGCCTGCACCACCTCCTTCCTGCTGTTACTTGGTTACTATTCTTGTGTGTTTTGGACTGCTCTAAGAGTTACCTGGCTTTTGGGTTAAATCCTGATGTGGGTCTGTATTATCTGTAATTTTTCTTGTTTCAATTTGGTGTTGCTACCACATGTTATGTGTGGATTTCGTTTTACCGCCTGGCATTATGCCTGTTTAATTTTCTTTCGGACGGGATCATGATCTTCATGCTATACCTATGCTTTGGTTTTAGTTCGAATCTGATCCTGTTCCTGGTGCTGTTGCTTTTGTCCTTTGCGGGTGCTCCTTACTTGGCCCTGTTGTTGTGTTCCATGCCCTTTTGTGGGTTATCAATGAATTTGCTTTTCGACCAAAAAAAAAAAAGTATCACATTGAAATTTGAATACGGTACCCTTCTGAATTGGCCACTACTTGGTTTTTTCTATCGCACCCTCTAATAAATAGAGAAATTATATAATACAGTATCAACAAGTTACATTCTGTTAATATTATCATAAAATATAGGGGTTAAACAGTCCTAAATGGGGCAGCCCCCTCCCCCTATTTTCCTTCATCTCTCTCTTCCTCTTTAATAGTTGGCTTTTATCATCACATACCATGGCACCCTAAATCTTTTCCTTGCGTATCAATAATTTCTTGGGATCTTTTTGGATGTGTTTCTTGGATCTTCTCTTGTCAAGCTCACGAGAAAAATTGGATAAAGATAACTTTGAATATATAGGTTGTAAGTGAGAATTGGAACCCAATGTCTAGCTGGAAAAACAATTCAATTTTTTTTTTTAAAAGATACGTGGCAATATCTGAGTGGAAGTATTACGTAATGGGATAATTGTTGAATTGGATGACTAGACGATTCGCCTAGGAATATTGATTGTTAATCAGTGTGTGAACATCATTAGTCTACTTTCTTTCCTTGCTTACTTGCTGAAAAGCTTTTTACCTAATAGATTTGACCCAAGGGTCATCGAGTCTTACGATGCACCATTTTGGAACACTAACACCAAACCATAAGAAGCTTTCACCAACTGACTCGGTTCGCAAAGAAACTATTTCAGCATGGCTGGTTTCTCTATGAGATCTGACGAGTGGTGGCGAGAAAGAAACAATAGAAGTTGACGAGTTATGCAACATCGAGACAGTTCCAAATATGGACATGCAACGACGGAATAGAGATGAGCATATTGAAAAAGATGAAGAGACGAGTGAGAGAGACTAAGAAGTAGAGGGTATGGAAGAGAGGAGTTGGAGATAGAGAAGAGAGTAAGATTCAATGAAAATGAGCAAGAAGGAGATAAAGAGTCGAAGAAACTAAGAGCATCTCCAACCGATGTGTCAAATTGCCACATAGACATGAAATGGCAAAAATTAAAGGTTAAAGTTGCTCCAACTGAGTAGTCAAATCCTACATGGATTTGAAAGTTAGAAGAGATATTTCAAAAATAACATATCAAAAAGCTTGATGTCAAATATTATTATAATATTTTTTTAGTCAACGACCCCACTATCATTTACTCTCTTTTAAAACTTTATGCATCATATGGACCCCATTTGCTTTTAAAAATTGTTCGCCCGTTTTGATTTAGTCTTGTGACGACAAGGTAAAATTCATCATTGACTTGAAAACCATAAGTGGTCAACAAGTCAATTTTCTTTTGTGTATGAGTGTGCCACTGTTAGGTTAAAAACCTTAAGAGACTTCTAAAAAATAGATAACTTGCGCGCCAAGTCACTGACTTTTAAACAAATGATTGTGAATTTGGGTGAGCAATATCTCCCAAGTAAGTTCTTTTTTTGCCTCAAACTGGTGAGGACTTCACAATTTTTCATAATAAACACTTGTAGTTCTTGCCATAATGAATATTAGAAAGAATTCAAACTGTTTAAAAACTACCTATTACACAACTTATAAAATTTTAAAAAAATTAAAAAAAAGAACTACCACACTCGAGAGGACTATAGAGCGTTGGGCTTCAATTTTTTCTTGGGTGGCTGCCTTTAACTAAGGCTGGATTGGATGTATCTATGCTGATTTGAACGTCAGCACCTTCAACCGATGATTTTCAGCTGGAAATCGATACCAATGCTTGAGATTGGTATAGCTTTAATATGTTTCAGCCATAGAGAGACTTGTTGGATGGGCAGAATTAAGAATTCTTTAGTCTGGATGGGGCCGGAAGTAGCTGGATTGATAATTGCTGACTTGGAGCTACACTACAGTACCTGTTCTCTTGATTATGAATAATCCGAGAGCTATTCTAGCAATTCTGAGAGATCAAGGTATCTCTGTAAATTTGTTGAGGTTTTCATATTATGAAAGATTTGAGTTCTGCTTGATTTGGCTTATGCTGAACCAAATTTGTAACGAGAGAAGTCTCGTTTCCTTTGTGAATTGCTTCCCTGAACTAAACTGGAGTTAGAAGTTCTGAGTTTTGCCTTTTTTTTTAGGAGTTGGGCGAATTTTCAACCCAAATGACTTGATTGCTTCATAGTCTAAAGGCTTTTGAGATCGAATGATCTTGTTTTGAGTTTGTCAATACAACTTGAGAGTTTTGTTTTTGATTGATTTTTTGGTTGTCCTGAACCCTATTCACCTTCTCTCATATTTATAGAGACTCTGAATGAGGGTTTATTTTTTTAATATATGGGGGCAAATCTTTTAAAAGGATTTTCCTTTTCCAATGCCATAAAAAGGGGGAGTTATTATTCTAGCAAAAAAAACCATCAACAGTTAGCCTCTATGATGGTCTGTTTGTTTTTTCTGCGAACAACTTTCCTGTCTCCTTTTTATTTCTTGAAAAACACATCACGCTCTGATGTAGAGCCTTTTATGAATATAGAAAGGAAACTTGGCGGCCCTTCTTTTTTGACATTTTAAATGGTCATGGAGGGTGTTCTTTTGGTTAACCTGTTTTTATTAACTCCCCATCACTTCTGATGATCAAATTTTTGGACCTTTGGAGTAATTTGAAACCGGGCCTTATCTTAAAATCAATTAGCAACTAACTTGTCCAAATTAAATCACCATCTAATGGTAATTAATCTTTAATATGTGATTTTAATCCTTGCAAATTGGTTTACAAGGGTCTGGGCCTTCAAGCCCACCTGAGTTGGTTTTTTATTTCAACAAAATGAAGCCCACACCTGTGTTCCTGATATGGGCATCAGTTGGGCTTGTCATGGAATTTAGGCCCCAAAAAAAAATATATATATTTGGCATTTTGGGTAGAGTTTTTTTTTTTTTTTTAAAGTGTCAAATTGCCACGTAAGCCATCAAATTCAAATTTAACATCTCCCTTGGAGATGCTCTAAGAGAAGAGGGAGAGGAGGCGGCGTAACAAATAATGATAAGGGATCTTTCTTTGTTGCCTTATCCATATGAGTTAGGGTTTCACTCTTAGTTTAAAGATGAGTGATGTTTGTTGAGGCCCAAAAAAGTCACGAGAAGCCCAAAGACATTTAAGGCCCGATATAAAATATAATGTTGGTCATGCATTAATCCAAGCTGTATTTTGTGAATTAATTCATTAAATAAATAATAGTGTCCATGCCATGCGAAGCCAATAATACATTTTTCATATATCAATCACTTATCAAGCTCACATGAACCCAAGTCATGTGGTTTACGGGGCTTGCATGAGGGATTGTGGTGTGGAAGGTTACGGAGGTCCACAAGGCCCACGGAAGCCCTTGGATAATGGGGACTTTGGGCTAGCTACTTGGGAGCACCAAAGTCCAAGCCCATTACTTAGAGTTCTCCAATGTGGGTAAGCAAATAAGATATTTTCCAAGCATTTCCTTTTATCCATAGGAAATAGTCATTTTCCAAATACCTAGCTTTACCCATTATAAACAAGCTTTTTCCAGCACTCCCTATTACCTCCTGGAAACAAGCCATTTCCAGTGCTTCCTTTAATCCATAGGAAATAATCAGTTTATGGTACCTAGCTTCGCATGCTGGAAAATAGCATGCCCCAGCGCTTCCTTTTACTTATTGGAAATAGGCTGATTCCAGCGCCTCTCTTTGCCTATTGGAAATAAAGGAAAACCCCCACCCTCTATAAATTAAGAGGCATTTGCTGGGCAAAATCAGTTTTCTCTTGGTGGCTGCAAGCTTCTCAACAACCATGAGAACTCATCTTTCTCTTGATGGCTGCAAGCTTTGAAATTAGTATTCATGCAACTGCACTACAAGAAAATTTGAAGATAAGAGCATTCTCTTCGATTTTGCTTCGTTAAGTTGTTCTGGAAAAAAGAAAAAAAAAGGAATGCAAATGCATTTCTAATATTTTCTCTTATGTTGTAGATATACCTTCTCTGACAAAACATCTTGCAAAAGGCCTCTGGGGGCTTAGGCAAATCCATCACAGCAAGCTACACATGCAAACTCCAAATGACTTGGGGGCTTCATGCCAAGCAAAAGAGAGAGACAAGAATTCAGAAGTTGCTGTAGATTTCAGTTTTCCTCCTGGAGAAAAGCAAACTATTTGTTACTTATCTGGAGGAAAACAGGTTGTGTGTATCTCTTCCAGCAACTCGCTTCACTTATTCCTTCTCATCTTTAATTTGCTTCTTCCAGAGATCTTCTTTGAAGTGAGTTGTAAATTTTAAAAAAAAAAGAAAAAGAAAAAGCAAGCCTCTACTCTGTTTCTCGACCCCGAGTAAGCCAAAGAGAACATAACCCAACTCTGCAACCAATTGTTGACCCCAACAAGCTAACTTGGTGGCTTTATGCCAAGCAAATTCAAAGAAGGACACCATGCCATCCAAACAAGCAAACCCAGCCACCCTTTTTCCCTATAGTATAAATCTTCTCTTTGATTACAACAAGCCTAGACAATTATGCATTATGGTGACAAACAGTTTTCCATTTCCCCCTTTTGAAATAAGCCAAGTCCTGCCAACTCAACAAGCCATCTACCTTCTGAGTTTCCACCAGAAATCAGCACACCTAGCCTTTGTCAAAAATCAATTTTGCAATTCACTGCCAAACACTATGCCTTTTCGAGACCACAACCTGTTGGGGGGCTTACCCATGTTAAAACATGGTGCCATTCAGACGCATGCAACATGCCGAGAAGGAAATTACAACATGCCAAGCAAATCAATGAAGCCAAATTTACATGAAGAGAATCAAAAACTTGAGTAGAAGAAGGTTGAGCTCAACATTCATTCACATACTGGGGGCTTCAGCCAACATGCAAGCCGTTGACCACCGTTGTCAACCGTTGAGGCTAGCTCTACCGTTCACCTCCCTACCATGAAACATCATCAGCAAATTTGGCCATCGCCGTAAATCACCTTCGTGGCAGGCCTCACCTCTCTAGAGCTGTGCAAACACGATGAGAGAGGGAGGAGGAACACTTGCTCAATACTCTTGAGTCTCATCTCTGCGAATTGCTTCAGCAAGATAAGATCTCTTAGAGCTGCTTTTCCATGTTCCCTCAAGATTCCTTCAATACACTCTATATCAATATAATTGTCTGTGGGTCAACCCACATATGCAAGCACAACATGCCATGCAAAATTGTCAAACCAACATGCCGTTACAATAGCAAGGGGCCTCCTATTTCAGTTGTCTCCTACTTGGATAACATATCCACCAACATGTGTGAAGACATAGAGGCTATTTCTTTTATGCTCTCATGTATCGGATGTAGAGGAGGTGGTCTCAAGATAAATCATGCCAAGAAGAAACAATTCATCTCCAAGACCATGCAACTCAAGCATTTCACTTGATACAATCATTTTAGGCAAACCAAACCAGATATCACAATATCAAGCTTTCCAATCAATACAACCATCATAAAAAAATTGGCGATGTCAGAACTTGGCAATTCTAGCTGCTGGAGCCACAGAGAAGAAGCCATGCTATCACCATATCATGCCAAATTGTCACCATTGCAACAAAGGGATATCCTAAGTTCATCACGCCATGCAATGACCCAAACAAATACTAAGAAGACCACGCTGCAAGAGTTTTTGCAGCTCATGCCAATCAAATCTTTTTCTTATGATTATGATGCACTTTAGGAGCTGAGAAGGGAATGCATTGCAATCACCACAAGCAACAATTCCAAAACCCCAAATGAGCTTAAAAATTAGTTAGTACGAAAGCCACTGTTCCAAGACCAAAATCTCATTGAAATTCCAATTATGTCACTATGGCCTCCAAATTTGCCACCACTTGCGAGAAGTCAAGCTGTTGTAACCCAACACATTTGCTGCAGTGACCACATGCAAAGCTCAAGCTTCAATAGCCAAGCCCAAGCCTTTGGTTCCTAAAACATGCTTACAGCAGCTACAACAAACAATACATAAGTCACCATAAGTGATATGCTCTAGCACCTCAAGCACTTTCTAAGCCTTGACAATTCTAATGACCAAGTTTAAGAGTCAAACTAAAAGGCCATCGGATGTCTCAATTGCCACAATTCCATTATCAAGCACCATCAAGCCTCAAGCCTTATTCAAGAAATCCAAGCACTATGCTTTACACAAGAAGGAAAACATCTCAGTTCATGGCAAATAGAAGGAAAATACTACGAAGGTATTGCTATGTTACTACCGGAAGAACCGAAATGCTGTCAAGATGAAGTTTCTTTTACCAAGAAATCAAAATTTTTGAAGTGATGTCAAGCTATCAAGAAAAAGAGTAAATTCACTTTGCAACGCAACAACCAAAATATGCTTGCAGTAATCAAGATTCAAGCCAAGCAAAACATGGAAGATAATGATGTGCTGTACGAGATGCTCCTGGAAGATAACGCAATCCCTATAGTCATGCTGCCGGAAGAGTGAACCATCATGCCACCAAATTTGAAAGAGGAGCCCCAGATCCGAGTAATGGAAGGCGGTGCAGTGGACTCCAAGACTAAGATCTAGTCCAAGCAACTTAAGGCCTCCATATTGCAATGCTTATTTGCCAACACCTATACCGCTTTCAAGCTACCGCAAACATTGTCATGCCCAAAGCCTTAAGCATCTTCCTCTATATTTTTCATCTTTTAATCTACCAAAGCCCTCATGCCAAACCAAGCTATATCTTGATTCAACTCAACCATTAGATTATCCACATCCTTATAGCAAGTCTAAGCTATACCATTCCAAGCCAAGTTACATTCTTCCAGCACCTACTCCATAAGTAAAGAATTTCTAGCACATGCTCTATTTCAAACATCCTTCAAGCACATGCCCGATTTCAAACATCTTGCGTGTTTCAAATCCTCAAGAAGCCTTTATATCGCAAGTCAAGGTGCAAGCAAACAAAACTCACCTTCATGCTGCCAAATTCCTAGCAAATTAGTAAGAAGATGACACTTCTAATGCTTTGGAGCCTCTCAATCAAGTCTGAAGAAGATACACTAGCCAAGAATCAGACACAGGAAAAGGATGCTTATCTTATGAAGATGAATGCTTCAACACTAGCATTTCAAGCAAATTGAAGAACTCATGCTCTTGCGATAATACCATACAACATCATGCTCTCACGACAATATTGCTCAAGATCATGCTCTTGCAATGCCCATATTAGCACTCAATGCCAAGAGAAAGGACATGCTAAATTATCAAACAAAAGCAACATGCCAAGCAAAACTTATACACAAAATTTTCAATTATTCTAATTGGAACATCCCATCTTTGAAAAATCACTAGAAATCAAGCTTACAACCAACAAATCCCAAACTCTCCAGATTAGAAGTAGACATATCAAGCTTCATTTTCCCAAAATTTCGTTGCATTTAGAGATAGGGAAGCATGTCAAACAGATTCCCAAAACATGTCATGCAGCAGAAAGTGCACAATTCCAGCAGCCTAGCCCTTTGAAATCGCACCAAAAATTCATTTTTCCTTATAATGGCACAAGACCAGTTCCAACACAACCGTTGAGAAACTGTTTCCATGTGTCAAAACCTCCAACTCAGATTCCAAGAGAAATATTTTGAAAGTTCAATGAACAGCCCACAAGCTTTGTGAGACATTTTCACAAACACTTGGCATGCATTACCCAAGTAAGTTTGTATGAGTCTTGTTTATCACCAAGATAGAATCCTAAATCGAAGGCTCAACCTCAAAATTCAGTACTTAACTCTCCAGTTTTGAGAAGTGCAATGGAATTCAAGCTTCAAGCATAGAAAACAAGCATGCAACAAGGCATCAACATCAATTCATGAACATGCTTCAGAAAAATGAAGGGAGAGAACACTACAATGGTTGGATGATCCCCAATTTTGGGTAGGTCATCAACAACATAATTTCGAGCAACTTTTGTGAAGCAAGAACAATCATCCGAGCATCAGAAGTTAAAAACACATGTAGAAGCCGAATCTGCAGAAACTCACCAGCCATGGGTGAATATAGAAGTTGCAGACCGACTTTGAGGCATCAGCAAAATTCAAACAATTCTACAAATTTTACAGGCTGTAGTACTCGAGCAGATGAACAACTTTCATCAAGGAAGTTTTCTGATCCGAGCTTCCAAAATATGACTCATTGCACAGTACCTACGGGTTTGAATCTTGAAGAGAGAAGAAAAGGTTGTAGGGAGAAGAAGCCATGCGCCATCAGGCCAAATGGTCACCATTGCAGCAAAATGATGCCCCAAGTTTGTCGCACCATGATTCAATTAAATACCAAGAAGGTCATGCTACGAGCTCATGCAAATCAAATCTTTTCATGATGGCTAGGATGCACTTAAGGGCTGAGAAACCAATTCTTTACATTCGCAACCACATCCAGAGAGACCAAGCACCCCCTCTCACTACTTGAACTCTTCAATTTCGAGCTATGTTCTTCCATTCCTTCCTTTTTCTCTTCTGTCATAGCACGTAAGAGCCTCGACGAGCTTTTGTCAAGCTGTCGGAAATTTGGTAAAACCACCCATTCTTCCACCCTCGTCTTTTCCTCTCTTCTATCTTTCAATATTCCATCTCCCCTTACATCAAACCCCTACTTCTCATGGGAAATCCAAGCCCCCTCTCTCTCTCTCTCTCTCTAATGCTAAAATGCTTAGCTGCCATGCCATAAGCTTCTCAAACCAAGCCAAGATATTCATCTGTAAGCAACTGTTGGTTTTGTTGGTGAAGGAAATCAAAGTGTTTCCTAAGGCTTAACGAACCTTTCGAAGCACCCTTGGGGCCTGATTCTTGAACTTAGATCCAGGGGCAACTCCACCCACTTACTCTTTACGGCAGCCTAAGCCCATCTGTAGTTGCCGAACGAAAAAAGCCTATTCCTAAATGCCAAAACCCAAACACTCAAGCACATTCACCATGCTAAATAGCCCAAAAGCTATATTAAACCATGTCACCTTAGCCAATACCAAGCATACAAGCCAATGCCAATGCCCAGCATACATGCCAATGCCAAGCGTACATGCCAATGCCAAGCATACATGCCAAAGCCAAGCGTACATGCCAATGCCAAGCACACAAGCCAATGCCAAGCACACACGCCAATGCCAAGCATACAAGCCAAAGCCAAGCGTACAAGCCAATACCGTGCAAGACCAAAATCAAGCGTACATGCAAATGCCAAGCGTCCAAGCCAAATATCAAGCATACATGCCAACATCAAGCATACATGCCAATACCAAATATACACGACAAAACCAAGCATGCAAGCCCATATCAAGCATACAAAACTAAGCAACTCTTGCAAATCACAACCATGCCAAATTAAGCATCACTAGTCACTCAAGCACATCAATCATGCAAGCTAACTTATTTTGGGTTAAAATTCAACCAAGCCTTATCTCCTATGTCATGCCGCAAAATAAGTCAACTTTTGGTAACCCCAGTAAGTAAACTCCGATATTACAGTGTCTAGGAAAGTTCTTCAAGGCGACACCCTTGGTGTCTAAGAAGATTGGGTTTTAAGCGGTACCATTGCGACCCTTCCAACCTTCCCGAAAAGGCCTGGCTGTGATTTCGAAGACTCTTAACTGGTTATCCTTGAGTTGCTTATCGTTAAGTTTAAACTCAAGCTAACAGTTGCCGAAACCATGCTAGTCTTCATGCTAAGAAAAATAAAACGACTACGGCCAAGCAAGCATGCATGGATATTTCATGCATACTGTAGAACCAGCCACGCCATGCCACTGCCAATTATTTTGGGCTGAAATTGATTATTTGGCCCATCTCGCTGCCACTTCATGGCCCCAATAATCAAGGGGGCTAATGTTGAGGCCCAAAAAAGTCACGAGAAACCCAAAGACATTTAAGGCCCGATATAAAATATAATGTTGGTCATGCATTAATCCAAGCTGTATTTTGGGAATTAATTCATTAAATAAATAATAGTGTCCATGCCATGTGAAGCCAATAATACATTTTTCATATATCAATCACTTATCAGGCTCACATGAACCCAAGTCATGTGGTTTACGGGGCTTGCATGAGGGATTGTGGTGTGAAAAGTTACAGAGGTCCACAAGGCCCACGGAAGCCCTTGGATAATGGAGACTTTGGGCTAGCTACTTGGGAGCACCAAAGTCCAAGCCCATTACTTAGAGTTCTCCAATGTGGGTAAGCAAATAAGATATTTTCCAAGCATTTCCTTTTATCCATAGGAAATAGTCATTTTCCAAATACCTAGCTTTACCCATTAGAAACAAGCCTTTTCCAGCACTCTCTATTACATGCTGGAAACAAGCCATTTCCAGCACTTCCTTTTACCCATAGGAAATAATCAGTTTATGGTACCTAGCTTTGCATGCTGGAAAATAGCATGCCCCAGCGCTCCCTTTTACGCATTGGAAATAGGCTGGTTCCAGCGCCTCTCTTTGCCTATTGAAAATAAAGGAAAACCCCCACCCTCTATAAATTAAGAGGCATTTGCTGGGCAAAATCAGTTTTCTTTTGGTGGCTGCAAGCTTCTCAGCAACCATAAGAACTCATCTTCCTTCCTCATTTCAGCCGCTGCAAGCGTTCCAGCGGCCATCCCAGTCATCAACCTTCATCATTTGGCTGCTGCAAGCATCCCAGCAGCCATCGACCAACATCTCTTGGTTGCTCAAGCACCCCAACAACCATCAAACCATGTTCCTTCCTTCCAAACTATAAACACCATAGCCTTCAAACCTCAATCTTTTCCTCCCATTATCCTTCTCTTGAAACTCTTAAATCCATAAAACCTCACCAAGCATAACTCCAAGCTTTCCCTTCCTTCCAAGCTATAAACACCATAGTCATAAATAACAAATTATCAATGCCCAAACTCAAGCATATCCAACACCAAGCCAAGCACATGCATTCTCATTTGCTAAACTCGTGGATCTTTAGCTTCCACACTCCAAGCTCTCATGCCAAGCTCACATAATCTCAGTTCAACATCATGTTCAACTCTTCGTCAAGCTGCTGAAAACGTCAGCTCAAAACACACAACCACTGGAAGAAAAACAAAGTACTCCCATGGGACTTGCTTCTCCCTCGGGATCCTGGGCCTAGTCTTCGCTAACTCAGAAAAATGGGCAACGAAGGCTTGATCCATCACTCTATGACGGTCCAAGAATCAACAAGCCCGAACGAGCCTTCCGACGAAAAAGACCCCAACAATGCTAATACCCATTAAATACATTTAGTGTATGCTTTCAACACAATGAAGCTTGTTAGCATGGTGTTGTAGCGTGCAAGTGTTCAAAGTTAGCAGCAGGGGTTCAATTCTCCTTGGTTCCAATCTTGGAATGTTAAGTTAATTTTTACCTTCGATTTAGGTAAACTGGCAGTCTTGGGAAAGACAAATCACAGACCGGATAGAAGAGATTGGTTCGGTCTATTCACTACTGAAATTTGAAAAATAACAAATAAAAAACTGGACCAAACCAGCCGGTTTAATTTTTAAAAAAATGTTATTTTATTATTATTTAACTTTAATAATTAAAGGGTGTTTTAGTAATAACGGTGAATGGAAAGATATACAAAATTGTGTTTTTATAAATTTAAATGGTGGGTGGAGAAATAGAACGAGGTAAAAATAGCAGCACTGAAGATAAATTGAGTTTTATGTTGAAATCTTTATCCTGCACTGTTTTTTTCTTTTCTTTTTGCGAGTGTTTTAAAATGATAAAATATTTAATTATAAAAGGCAGATTATTCCCAAAGGTGGTCAATTTTATTGCAAAAGATACAAGATGTACGCACCAAAGCAAATGAAGTTGGCAAATAACTATTAAGCGTTTATCTATATATATAAAGCAAAAGGACAGAGAATGATGAAACATTCAAAATACCAAAAAATGCCCTTAGTCAATGCAAACATTAAGAATTGAAACTATTAATTAAATGAGGATAACATGGTAAATTCACACTTTTTCATATAAAAAAAAATTTAAATAAAAAGAAAATTCAGATAATGGATCCTGTTTTTATGGAACACAACTACCCATTATCTTTTTTAATTCTAAAATAAATTAAATTTTTTTTAAAAAAAAGCCTCTCGGAGGCGCGGAAGCGCATGCGGAGAGGCTAGTGGATATGTATTTAACAAGATTATGAATATATCATAGCTATAGTAAATGCTTTGAAATCCAAATGTAGATAATATGTTTAAATTAGTTAATAAAACAAAATGATCCTAAACCGAAAAAGTTGGGCTCCATTTGGATGATGCCGGCTGCTTGGCCCGCAAGTTCTTTTCTCACTCCTACTTCAATTTGGAAAAAGGAAACCCTATAAATATACTCCGCTCCACTCCACATCAAATAAGCAGCTTGATGGAACAAAGAATAATTTAGTATTAGTTCAATATTTCCGTTACACAAGTGTAGAGGGCAATTACAAGTGATGTAATTGGGATCTTTAAAGAGTATTATATGTAATCAGACTGATGCTTTTCTAAGAGGAACAATAGTTTTTCACCTTAAAAAAACGACTAGTACGGAGTTGCTGTTACCAACTACATTGTTACAATTTGCAATCTCTTCAATCTCAGAAGTTCTATGAGACCAATATTAGAACGTTAGACTAATGAAGATGAAAAATGATCAAGAATTATTCTAGAACTAGTATGTATGTCCAAACCTTCCATTCAGGCAATCAAGCAGAGTTCAAAACTTATTTATAAATGTGAATTAAAGCCAAATCATTTCACCCCACACTAATGACAAGGCTGGCCTAACGGATCTATTGTTAGATCCATATAGTCCTAATAAATCAATAGATACATAAACTGAACTTCGCGTGAGAAGAATCTAATCTAGAAAATTGAAATAACGGATATATTGTTAGATCCATATATGCTGGCCTAACGGATCTACAAAATTGAAATAAAAATCTGATCTAGAAAATACATACCTCACTAGATGAAAAACAGAGCTTCGCGTGAGAAGAAGGAAGATGAGAGAGAGGGTGTCGTTGTCGATGGAGCAAATAAGGAAGAAGAGAGAGAGTGGGTGTCGTCGTCATTGATTGAGCGAAGAAGGAAGAGGAGAAAGAGAGGGCATTGTATCGTCGATGGAGAGAAGAGGGAAGATGAGAGAGAGGGCGTCGTCATCGATGGAGTGAATAAGGAAGAGGAGAGAGAGAGGGGCTGAGATCTGGTTTTAAACAAAAGGGTAAAATTGTATTTTACCTTTATAATTTAGACATGCCCAATGAATCTGGGCCTCCTCTTTGGCCTAATCCAAAATAACAATTCTTTCCTAGGTATTAAAACCCAAACAAAAATGCCCAATGTCTCAAATACTAATTAGTAAAGTTAATTATGTCTAATACCTAATTTTTCTTTAAATATATGAGATATTTAGTCATATACCCATTCTTAGCACTAATAATATAGACAAACCCTACACCATTCTATAAACAAACCCAAAAAATGACAACTGACCCTTTTGAATTTAATTTTGATTATTAAATTACTTTGATGCCCTATTGAGTGTTTTGGGCTTTTTTTTATGGGATTTTGGGGTTGGGTTTGTTTTAAGAAATCAATGACAATTTTGTAATTTAAAAGAAGTTAAAAGTCTCTTTGTTATATTGTAAATAGGCTTTATGTGTGTTTCTAAAGTCCAATTTCATATAGGGCTTTTTTTATAATTTAGGTTCCTATATTGGGTATAATAGTGAATCTTCCTATATTTAGTGTATGCTTCTAACACAATGAAGCTTGTTAGCATGGTTGTGTAGCGTGCAAAAGCTCGAAGTTGGCAGGTAGGGGTTCAATTCTCCTTGGTTCCAATCTTGGAATATTAAGTTACAAATTGCAGACCGGATAGAAGAGACTGATTTTGTCTGATTCACCATCGAAAATTTAAAAATAACAAATAAAAAATTGGACCAAACCAGCCGATTTATGATTTGAAGGCTTTTCCGTTAGGAAGACTACAATGATTCATCTTCTCTCATATTAACTATTCCATGGTTTAAATAGACATTATTAATTTCTTAAAGATGAAAACCCATATGTTACCATAGGCTCATTTGATTGTCCAAATAACCAAGTTTTTTTAGGATTTTTCTCAAGCCATGGTGGAGGAGGGTGAAGAGGTGGGGGATAGGCTGATGGTAGGGGCTGATGGTAGGGTTGTTGAAGGGTGGGATTGCGTTGGAAAGGAGAGGGATTGAGAAGAGAGTTTTTTCTTTAATTTTTAAATTTTAAAAAAAAATATTTTAATAATTAAAGGGTGTTTTAGTAATAATGGTGGATGAAAAGTGTTTACACTAAAACTAAACAGATAGAAATGAATGTAACTTACAAGTGATGTTTGACGATCTGAGAGATCGATTGAGTGTCCAATGATGATTCCTCTCCTCCTTGACTGCTATCCTGAATGGAAGGGAGCCGAGACTCGTGAGGTCTATGGAACCGATGGAACCAGCCTAAGACCCTCCGATGCCAGAGTAAGTTTGTTTTTAAGAGCTTTTGCTTGCTGACAATATATTTAGTATAAAAGTCTTACCCTGTATTGTAGTGAAGGGGCTTATTTATAGAGGGCATTTTGTATGCTCTTAGTACTTAATTTCGATGTGGGACTCGTGGGAGGGCCCTGTAAGGTTGACACGACTCCTTAGATATTTCGGGCGGGTGCTTTGAGGTTGATTCTCTGGAGAATCGGAAGGGTTACCGATTGTACACTCTGCTGGACCATCGGTAGGCGATGCCGTTTGTTCGGAGCCTTGGGTGCTTGGGAGTCTTCTCTATCCACGTGTCAAGGTGATGTGGGTAGGGTCAGATACGGTACAAACAAAAAGATATACAAAATTATGTTTTTACAAATTTAAATTGTGGATAGGGAAATAGGACCGGGTAAAAATAGCAGCATTGAAGATAAATTGAGTTTTATGTTGAAATCTTTATCCTGCACTGTCTTTTTTTTTCTTTTTGCAAGTGTTTTAAAATGATAAAATATTTAATTATAAAAGGCAGATTACTCCCAAATGTGGTCAATTTTATTGCAAAAGATACAAGAGTACATACCAAAGCAAATGAAGTTGGCAGATAGCTATTAAGCGTTGAAGGATATGGACTTAACAAGATTATGAATATATCATAGCTGCAGTAAATGCTTTGAAATCCAAATGTAGATAATTATGTTTAAATTAGTTAATAAAACAAAATGATCCTAAACCGAAAAAGTTGGGCTCCATTTGGATAATGCATGCTGCTTGGCCCGCAAGTTCTTTTCTCACTCCTACTTCAATTTGGAAAAAGGAAACCCTATAAATGTACTCCACTCCGCTCCACTCCACACCCACACCACCAACATATTTCCAGTCAAAATAGAAACAAATGGCTCTCATTCGACAACGACGCCAGCTTAATCTCCGGCTCCCCTTGCCCGAATCCTCCGAGTGCTGCCCATGTTTCTCCGTTGCCCTCCCTCCCACCACCACTGTTACGGCCGCCGTCACAAACAACTCTTCCTTCGGCGCTATCTCGGCCGCCCATCTCGAGAAACTCCAAGTCCTTGGCCACGGTAACAGCGGCACTGTCTACAAGGTAAATCACAAGCGGACTTCCGACACCTACGCTCTCAAACTCGTTCATGGCCACTCCAACGACCCCACTGTCCGCCGTCAGCTCTTTCGCGAGATGGAGATCCTCCGCCGCACCGACTCCCCCAACGTCGTCCGCTGCCACGCTATCTTTGAGAAGCCGTCAGGAGATATCGGGATCCTCATGGAGTACATGGACTCCGGCACCCTCGAGACCATGCTTAAAGCCCAAGGCACCTTCTCCGAGCCCAATCTTGTCCACGTCGCCCGCCAAGTTCTTAACGGCCTCAACTACCTCCACACCAACAAGATCATCCACCGCGACATCAAACCCGCCAATGTTTTGGTGAACAGCAACATGGAAGTGAAAATCGCCGACTTTGGCGTGAGCAAGATCCTGTGCCTGACCTCGGACGCCTGCAATTCCTACGTGGGTACTTGTGCTTACATGAGCCCGGAAAGATTCGACCAGGATACTTACGGCGGAAATTACAACGGCTACGCTGGTGACATATGGAGCCTAGGGCTGACCTTGATGGAGCTTTACGTGGGTCACTTCCCATTGTTGCCTCCGGGCCAGAAACCCGACTGGGCCACGCTCATGTGCGCCATATGTTTCGGAGAGCCGCCGAGCTTGCCCAACGGGGTGTCGGAGGAGTTTCGGAGTTTCATGGAGTGTTGCTTGCAGAAGGAGTCCGAAAAGCGGTGGACCGCCGCTCAGCTTTTGACCCACCCATTCGTCTCTACAGATCCGAGCATATCCGTTTCCTAATGGGGTCGCCTGATTTGGCATGAATTCAAAAAGATTTTGTTTTCCGTAGAGAGTTACCGTTTCTAGGTTTCTGAGTTTTGTGTACATACTGGGCCGGATTCGGATTCTTTGTTTATGAAATTACTTTATTTCCTTTCAATCTTTTCAAGTTGATGATGTGGATCTTACTGTTTAACTTTAATTAAACTTGATTAAGAAAATGGAAATCAAATTTCCTCTGATTCTTTCAATTGATCAACCATTTTTCTCATTCTGCATTTTCTTATATCAGCACTGCCACCAAATTGAACCAACTCTAATCGTGCACTTCCGAAGAAAACATGGTACTAGAAAATACATTAATAGAATTAAAAGAAAAAAAGACGCATACCATAAAGGAAGCAAAATACAAAGCTGTATATCCTAGATTTTCTCGTCGATAAATTTTTGAACAATGTTATACAAACAATTTACAAAGAAGAATTTCCAGTTCTATATATATCAAACTGGACGAAGATCTACATATATATTTATATATTAACAAATACAGTCTAAAATAGTCAACATAATACTCTCGTGTGGAAAGACGACGCCTTTTCCACCAACACCTCTCGTCGCTCATTTCTTACATTTGCGCATGAAATGTAGAGAGCTGAACAAACTTAAAATTGACTTAAATAATGCTAAAGAATGAAAAAATAGCCAACTTTTTACGAGGAATAGATAGAGAATAAAGGAAAATGAACTAAAGTTACATACAAACATATGATACATCTAGTGCCATTTAGCATCCAGCAGCTTTCAAGAATTTGTCGTAAGGACTTGAAGGTGGTAATTTGAAAGAATGCTGCCCAATCTCACGTGAGCAGAGGATAAGTTGATTCTGTACTCGAACTTGCTCCTTGTCTCTCAACTTTAGATCCCCTTCTGAAAGTTCCATTGCCTGAAAGAAACACAAACATTTGAAACCGAGTACATGTGGAGGCACACACGCAAAACAAAACCAGACCCCAAAAAGAAAATCAATATTATGTTCTTGACCATGTATATTGATAACAAAATCACCCAGCCTTCACTCTATTACATATTTGCATTCTCTATCATTTATAAACCACCATATCTATCAAGCTCTCCAATTTAAGCCAAATATTACTATTCCAATAAGGGTACAAGTTACAATTCAACTAAGTGGTATATACTCCATGCCTTGTGATATTTTGAAATAGATAAATAAATTTTTCCATAACACAACTCACAGCTCAAGTTACAAACACATTAGGACGAAGGGTACAACTACGTTTGGATAGGGTCAGAGTCATTTGGATACTGAGAGCTACTATTTTTACACATCAAAATCTCTGATGCGGAGATCATAACCTCGACATCACCACAATCATCAATACAATAATGAACTCTCTCTTAAGCCTTACGAGGAATAGCACATTATTTACTTTATTTAGTCTTTTAAAGGAAAGGTGAATAAAGGGGCTTAAACCTGATATAAATTAGCTGGTTAAGAAGTCCACAAACATAGATTCCAAAATTATAAATTTACTAACCGTGGTTGGTAAAGTGGGACATGTGTTATCAAATTCACTGGAAAGGACTATCGCCTTGGCATCCACTTGATGCTTGAAACTATGAAGAACTGCCATCTTTTGTTGTTTACCCGTTACAAGGGCTTCACACTGACTCTTCATTTGGTCATAAGGTATGGGTGTTGTGGAAACTGGGAAGCTTGCAACTTGTCGGGCTGTTTCGAGGACCTGGTGGTAAGACAAGCCCAACATTGTTATATCCAAGCTAATAAGAAAATTCTACTGAATCTACTGATACTATACTTTAGAAGGATGCGAATCTGCATAACATGAATTAAAGAAAAAACCAAGCTCATTTACACAACGTAATCATTAGACATTAGGCAGGAGACACAAGGGTTTTTTCTTAGAACCATCTTAGGATACATAGGGTACAACCTCTTGAAATGCCATTCATCTGCCTTAACAAATAAACACCAGAATGTTGGTGGTAGAGACCAGCAGCCCACAACAGATAGAACCCTCAAACTATATTAAAACAGAACACCAAGAACACGAAAGGCAATAAACACATAAAACAACACCCATCCTAACCTAACATAAAACAGAGAAAACAGCCAACCAGAATGCTCACAGAAAGGAACAGCAGCTTGACAATCCATATTTAAAAGAAAGAAACGAGAGTCACGAAAAGTGCTCAAAACCAAAATCTAAAACAAAGCCCAAAATCTAGCCGTATCCCATAAACAGTCCGCTATAACACTTCATGTCCTTGAAACTCTTGTCTTCACCCCACCTCCAAAAGCACAAAAACTTCTTACAAATAAAGAGTTGCAAGAGGAAAACAGCACCTAACTCAACCTAGCAGCCTGTATGGGCAAACGCTAAACTATTTTACTTCACAACTCATTATTCTCACAACAGAGAAGAAGCAGCCTTGTTTGAAAAGTGACAGCAATACCAAACTGACCCTTAGATAACTGCAACCATCTTCCTCCATTAAAACCTTAAAAATTCCAAATATGTCCCACACCCTTTATGCCCAAAAATACCTTCAAAAGCTCAAAAAAAATTTCCTTTTTATTTTGGTATAAAAAGGCCCACAAATCAACCTTAAACAATTGAAATTACGTGCTGCCAAAATTTCCAGCAAGCACCTTTCCAAGGTTCCTTTTAATTTCAGCCATCGAGTAGCAATCTTTTGATCATGATCCTTAACTTTGTCCCAATCACATAGGATTGACCACACGGATTCTCATAATTTGTTCTTTTCTATTATATGCGGTAGTTTCTATTATATCTTATTTTTATAGATCTTTATGTTTTAATCTATCCCATGTTAGCTGTTGGTGTTCTACATTTTATTTTAACTACTGTGCATCTGATAATCAGCTTGCAAACACTTCAAGTTCTTATTCAACAACCCAAACCTTTAAACCTCAAATTTACAGCAACCACATAAGTTAATAACCATATGCAGGCGAAATTTCCTAAGCTAATAGACCACAAAGAATCCTAATTCATCTACCTGCCAAATTATTTGAAGAGGATCTAATTGTCACATTGAATCTCCTCCCCTGAGATGGTTACAGTTATGTACCTAAATGCATCCCTCCTTAAGTGTTTATAAAGGTCATACCGTTAATTCTACTTAACTTTCAAAACTTTAGCATGTCCTACACTCAAGAAGATTTTGGAAAGAGATCACTTTTTGTTCCTCTTGTCCCCAGAACTTTTCAATTAATAGACAATTGAAATGCACCTTGTATCCATCTTCCCAAACTCTTTACTTTCATATGCTTATCAAGGGCCACAACTGAAATATAAAATTGATGTACCAGCGGGTAAAATGGAATTACTGGTCCACCAACTTAATGTCAATGCTGTTCCTCTATGCCACTAAGCATGCAGCATAGGGAATGGCCTGAAAGTAATTCTGAATAAGTTAAAGATTATAAAAGAGAGCTTGTCTTACTGAATCCAGGAGCTGATTAACACTTAGAATGTCAAGTGTATTGATGGAGAGTGATGTTTTGCGGTCTGACTGGCTTCCACTTGGTTCAGGGAAGGCTTCTTCGTCTGTCAAGGAACCTGGAGGCATCACCTGAGAGAAAACCCCGTCATGCAACATAGTTGAAAGCCATGAAGATAGAGACACAAATAGAAGAAATCAAACCTCATCAAAATCAGGGAAGTCTATCTGGGCAAGAGGAGAACATGGTCGTGGTGTCTCCATAAATAGTGGAGCTCCTAATGGAAATGCATCATCAGGTGAAAATCCCTGTAAGAGTTCCTTCTTGATGCTAGATAATTCATCCTTTAGAGAAGAGAACAAAAAGGAAAAAGTTAAATGCTAGGGCTGTGTGTGTACATGTGAGTGTAAACATTATGCATGAATGTATTACAGATAGATAGCCAAAGCTCAAATACCTCCTAGAAAGTTAGAACTTTTTCTTCAAATTATTAACAACTTAACATCTAAGGTCTAATTACAAATATCTGGTCAAGCCTTGGACATGTTATCCTACCAAATGCATGAAGATTCAACCATGCTTATTAGTTGATAAAACTAAGCAGCAGTCTCAAGCTAGGGGTGTTTATTTATATCTAATCACTGTAACTGGAATGTGGGATATGATATAACATTAACCGGTGTCTTTGTCTGTGTACGTTTGTGCACCCAATATCTTTCACCTTCCTAGGTCAACTACAGTGCAGTTTGCAGCTTTTGAACAAGGATTCTTCTTGTACAAGGAGACTCTTTTAGTTTTGTCTCCGTTGCCATGGACTGCTTGTCCAGAGATTGTAATTACTTCTATCATTTAAAAGAAAAATGAAAACACGATATTGATCACATTAAAAAATTTATCTGGGCTCTGACGCAGGTATCATAATTTCTATCACTTTGTTAGACATCTGATGGATCCACCAAATCAAGGCTAGTTGCACTAAAACCATTGGCTTCAGAGATTATATCGGAGAACATGAATATCACCTCTGACAATTTTGCAAATTTAGTCATGAAGTGGGATATCACGGTTTCTTTTAATAGTTGGTCATCTAATTCAACTGCTGACACAGAATTAAATGTAGCAACTTCATCCTCCTGCAACGATCCATATGATATCTTCTCCTTATGAGACTCAATAGAAACTGCCTGCAGCCAGGTATCGTCAACCAACTGAAGACAGGGATCAACCTGTTAATTTTGAAAAATTCACAAAATTGACAAAAAGTCAAGCTCGACACATAAACATTCACACAAAAAATTATGAAAAAAATGAAAGGGCCTTATTCTGAATGTTATGATATGGAAATTAACCATTTTATCTTCCAAAGATGCTTTAAAAATGGGAATAAGCTCTGGGAGGCCACCAGCCCGGGCTGAAAATACAAGCATGTACGATGCCAAGGTAAAGAGAGACCTTCTACGAGATGGATGCAAGCCTCCTTCAATCAGCATGTACAAAGAACACATCAGCATATTTTCACCACAAAAAAGTTAGAAGGATTTGTTCAACAAGACAAAGTTCACCACAACCTAATAGCTTAGGCTTTTGGAAAAGGAGATCCCATGTCTGAATTCCAAAACCTCAGACCTGGTTCACATGTTAGGCCCAAAGATAGAGTACAGGAGCCTACATGTGAAGGGGTGTATTAAAATGATTGCATTCACCATGTCCTGATAGCTTCACTTTTTAGAAAAATAAAAAAATTATTGGATTTCCATTTACAAAAGGAAAATGCTAGGGAGACCAACTTGGGATACCAACTTGTGTACCAACTCTCTAATAGAGCGTGGGACCCATTGTATTGGTGGGCTCCACCTCTATTAGAGAGTTGGTACACAAGTTGGTATCCCAAGTTGGTCTCCCTAGCATGACCCTTTACAAAAGCTAAGGTTTTCTCATCGATGAATATTTATTGAAATCATGAACGGATAAAGTTAGGCAAACTGATAAGTGATGCACTATTTTCTTTTTTTTTTTTTTTGGTTTTACATGAGTAATGATTTGAAAATATTTTTTAAAAAAAAGGCCAAGAGGGCAATAAACCAAGTTCAAGGAATATGTAGAGAGGCCACCCATTACTACTTTCAATAATACAACCTGCCTAGAATCATTATCTATCATTATACCACTTAAGCAGATAGATTACAAGGTAAACACTGAAATAACGCTTTGTACTGAATGACCCTTACCCTCATTTGTTCTTATAATAAAACAAGAAATTAAAGCTAATAAATAACAAAAGGAAGGCTGCCCTCTAGCACAAAATCAATCAGGCTAGTCAGGAACAGGAAAAGAACATAAAATTATTCAAGTCTCTGCGTTAAACCTACTTGCATTTTATAGTGCTACCATTCTGATCCATTTTCTGCACCCAATAAGTAGTTACCTATCAAAAGTATCATATGATGATATATCTGACTTACCATCTAGATCCAACGAAATAGCCCTAATGGAGAATGCCAGCTGGAAACATCTTGCTAAAGCCATGTGACTGGAGGCCTGTCAAGAGCAAAAGAAACATTAGCGAGTTCAGAAAGGCCACTGAGCAAAACAAATGTATAATTTTCACACCGCAAGAAAGTCATCAAGTTAAAATGAGCTGAAAACCCAATTTCATCCACTTTCTATGACAACTGCACTCTAGAACTCTCTCCAAAATCCAATTCATGGTACTTTCTAACTGTAAAGTTCATTGCTAAACTGCAGCTTAAATCATAGGTAACCACAGCCTAACATAAAAATCCACTTTACCAGCCGAAAGGAATTGCCCAGTTTTGGTTGTTAGTATCACCCAGCTGCAATAGGGTTAACCCAAGTCACCAATTTGCACCCCCAAGTGTTGCTCTGCCGCTCAGGGTAATGAATTTCTATTTCAGCACAACTTTTAAAATTTTATCCTTTAAACCTCATAAAGCCCTCTCTAGTCATCAGACACCACAAATCTTCTAAACTTTTTTTTAAATTTTTTTATTTTAGCTCTTCATTCTGATATCTAGGTTTGCAGATAAGAAGAAAGATGATGGTAATCAAGGTAGTTAAGCGACACGACAATGGCAGATCTGGAGGAGCCATGTCCTTTATACGGTATAGAGGAGCAGATGAGACTGAAGAGCAATGGTTCTTTTTTTTTTGGGTCAAGGAAGTGTGATGGTGCTATGTCCTCCAGTTTTGGGTCCTTTCTATGCATATGTTCAGATCGGTCCATTTCCATGGAGCCTTCGTACATGACCAAAGAAGATGGACTCTCAACCTTTTAAAATCTTCTTTTGAGGGTCTTTACTCAATGTGGGTTATACCCAGAACCTCTTATGATAGTCTGAACTTGGAAAATGTACAAAAGTCTACAGAAGATAATTAAGCAGATTCTAACGCTGCAGATTCCATAGAGAAACTGATAGCCATTGGCAAGTGAGCCCAAATGTACGTAGGCATGCACACATATATCATCACTACATCTGAGAATTACACTTATTTACATAAGTGATCATTTGTTTATTCAAAGAAGCCAGGATAAACCTGGGAAGCAGAGTAAATACAACACAATATGAACTATTAGAGACTTTATTTTCACTAAGAATTTTTTGACAAAATACAAGGAAGCAGGGTCAGGAGTATCCAAAAGTGCACCATTTAAAAGATAAGAAACGGTGTTAGGAAATAATCATAAAATATAATATACCAAAGATCTGACCTTTGATCGTGTGAACAGTAAAGCAACATTATAAGTGTGGGCCATTGCCTCAAAATTTTCAGGAGTATTCGTTGCAGATGTTGCCTGAACCCAAATCGATGAAAGCAGAAGACTCACTTGGTGACTACTTAACCGAAGGGAAGTTAGTTCCTGGAAGTTTTGAGATAAGATATTTAATTAGATTTGAATTAAATACTTACCCTTAACAAAAACACAGACTTTGAACTTATTAAATTGATAGACTGAGTTTAAGATCGCATACTGTTCTTCCACAAGTCAAAGCACTCTTGAAGCTGTAAGATTGACCAAATTGTTTCTCACAGACATCTGATAATTCACATCCCTCTTTCCGCAGTTCTCCATTCAACGGTACTCCTGTGTCTTTCCCTTCATCCTGAATAGAGAAACTTCCATCCTTTACCTTCTGCAATGTAGAAACAGATGCTGAAACAGCTTGCAAAGGGTTCATTTTCTGCTCTAACCAAGGAGCAACCAGAGATGGCATAAGCACCACAGAGAAAATGCTGTGTGCTCCAACTCGTGTTTCATGGTCTGGGTGGCCCATTGCTAAGAGTAATTGGTGAAATAAAGCATCAGGAAAAGCCTGAACAGGTTATGAGTATAAAACACTTAGATGGTTTAACATGATTAGAAAATGAAGTAGTATAGTGCAACAAAAGAAAGTGGCCTTGCCTTCTTGTGATATGATACATTAGGAACAGAAGATATCATCTTTGCAGTTAGATAAACAGCAGAGATTGTCGTCCTAGCTACAACTGTATTAGTTGGAATATTTTCTAGCACCACAGCCACCTTATCAAGTATGGGTCCCACATCTCCAACCTGTGAATCAGAAACAGTGTTATTGACTGTACCAACACAGAAAAAGTGGTTCATTCCTACCCAAAAGAAGAACAAATACAATAATAAATGCAACACGTAGAAATCAATAACGTGCTTGTTCATGACCAGTCCACTGAAGTCTGTTTGATTTCCAAGTAAATTTTGTATTTTGTATTTTCAATGCAAAATTGACCTTTGGGCCAAAACTTTCTGCAACTAAAACAAGAAAAAAAAAACAGCAGTGAAAGCAAACCAACCAAACAAAATTACAAGGCAACAGTATTCCAATCCGAATAAATAGCATGAAAAGAAGAGTCCCTAAACTCTGGAAACCAAAGCCCACAAGATGACCAAAAAAAACAAACTCTGTCCAACTAAAGGTCCACATCCCCCCTCCCTAAACAAAATTACAAGGCAACAGTATTCCAATCCGAATAAATAGCATGAAAAGACCAGTCCCTAAACTCCAGAAACCAAAGCCCACAAGATGACCAGAAAAAACAAACTCTGTACAACTAGAGGTCCACATCTCCCCCCTCCCTACCTCCCTAAACCCCTCTCCTCCCTTCAACAACAAACAAAAACTTAAACTTCTCACACAAATTATCACAAGATCCTGGAATTGTACAACTCAAACTGGTCTTTCTCATTAATCTCATCCACAAGGACACTGTAACTGGGCAGTGGAGCAACAAATGATTCAAACTTTCTGCATCATTTTTGCACATCACACACTAAGAAGGAGACAGACACAGATTGGGTCCCCTCCTTTTCACCATGTCTCAGGTACTCACCTTTCCATGAGCAATAATCCAAGCTAAAACCCGTGCCTTAGGCCCTTAGGTGGTACTTTAGCTTTCCAACCGCTTGAGAGGGCCCGGAAAGAAAGAGAACAAGATTTGCAAGAGAAAACTCATGAAGAATCCTCCCTCCATATTTTTTTTCATGCCTAAATGGACCAGCCACATTTTCTTAGACCATTCAAGTTTTGCCATCTGAAAATAAAGGAACAGTAGAAGAAGATGGACTCAAGCATAAACTAGGAATGGAATTGTGACGTGATGTTACTCATTTTGGGACAAAACTAGTTAAACATCTTTTACACAAGGCCTGCCTTGTGAAAACTTTGTATTTTTTGTTCCTGGTTAAGAGCAACTACCTTTGATGGCAAAGGAGATGGCAAAGGATATTCAGGTGCAGGTCATTATCATGCAACCAAGGATGACCAAGATTATGAATACAGAGAACGGCAGGACGAGTAAATACGCAGAAACTTTTGAAGGGGAAAAAAATAAGTTGATAGAATAACTAAGAATCTGAGTACACTACAGGGTGTAGAAATGAATGGGAAACTTGACCCTAGAAATAGATTGACTGAACACATGGTAAAATGGGAGACAGAGACCAATTAAATAAATTGAGAACAAGAAAACAGGGTCAAAATATAAACAAATATTAGATACGAACAAAACTCATGCATGTATCTGAATGTTACCACATATGTATCCAATCAGATTAGAGTAGACGAACTCAAGTGACACCATACATCTGATGATCATTTGATCAAGGCCGATCATCCCCTTTAGAAATGATGAGATCAACATCCCTAAAATTCGGAATGCATGAATTTGCGTGTAGGCATGCATGACCAAAATATTGGGAATGAGATCCACGAGCCTAGAAATGGGATTACGGTGGCGTGGAGGCCAAGACCTATCTGCAAGCCTACACATAGGGATTGATTGCAGAAATCCAGGTATGCAACATAGAACCTTAGAATCACTCAAATCCCACTTGATACTGACTTGAGCATTGGAGTGTCTTGTGTTGGTGCCAATCCTCTTTCAAATAGAAGCTACAAAAGTTGAACGTCTGCAAAGACCATCGATTCCACAAAAAGTTTGATAAATCCAACTCTTTAGTTAACTTTTTCTGAACCAACACTAGATTTGATAATTCCACTTACTTACCAAAAAAGTTAAACCTGCAAAGATGAATCATGAACCTTTGGTTTTAACCCTCCTTGAAACTAGTGGTCCTCCTGAGATTCAAGAAAATTGACTGTGTTCCTTAATCCCTCGGCTTGTGTGTGCGTGGGTTGGGGGGTCAGATTCCAAAACCCAAAAGATTGCTCATCTCTTGAACCTTTCTTAACCAAACAATGAAAGGGAAGGATTATCGCATCCCTTCCTTTCAAATCACCTAAACTAAAGAAACTGCAGGTTAAACAACAAATAACTAACACTCATAGGACCAAAAGACGCTTCATGAAAATGAGATGCTTAGTCCAGGGCTTCTTCACCAAAGGACAATTCTTCTCTAGCCAAATTTTGGCTATTGCATCATATAGTCAAAATAACAAGTGCTTATACAATTCTAGAAACGGCTCACTAATTGAACCGACAAAAACGCCAGGGAATTTTAGGATGCAGAAGCTACGCCCTCATTGTGTAATCTATATCGCCAGTTGATTACCAAGAGAGAGAGAGAGAGAGAGAGAGTAAAACAACATACTTGAACAAACAAAAATACCTCATGAAATTTCCCCTAAACTTTCATTTCTGCATCCATGAAGATTCTTACAAAATATTCACAGATTTCTTGAGTTTTTTTCCCTAAATTTGAAAGTGACAAACCTTATTTGATAGCTGTGAGATACATCTTTCTAGTGCCGACAGAAGATCTGGGTTCCATTTATCTGTATTCCCAGGGCTTGATACCTCAGCTTTATTTTGCAGGCATTTTCGTAAATGTTTTATCAGGTCCGATATTGCACCAGTAATCGCAACCGATGCCTGCTGCTTAGCACCTTGTGCTATTTGTGTGGTGACATTAACAATATCAGCTTGTAGGCGAGGTTGTTTGACAACATTCTTGTGATCCAAATGCTTGACCAATATATGTAATAACAAATGGGAATTATCTCCTGATGTTCAAGTAAACCACATATATCAATTATATCCACACATGATGTTTAAAAGAAAAAAAAGAAAGCACAAAATCCAAACCTGATTCCTCCAATAGTGACTGCAGATACATCAAAACATGATAGGCAAGTGGTTTATCTGGGGACCAATGGTTCTCAGCATCAAAACTTTGAAAAAGCGGTTCAAGAACTCGACGCACTGTTGTAGCTTCCTTTGCCAATCTGGCTATATTACGCAAGCAAACCCTAGACCAATACGAGGGACTCTTGTTGGCATCACTGAGAAAATGGCACAAAAATCAAATAATGTTATGGCAACATAAACTGTTTTCTAGTGACACATGAAAGAGATTATAGGAAAAGCAGAACTAACATTGTGGGATCCAAATCAGGGTTTTTCAGGTTTGGAAGTGAAGGAACCTTCTGACTAATAACTGGAAAAGATGAATCATGAACTTCTGCTTTAAGCACTCCTTGAACCCACTGGTCCTGAGACTCAGAATATTGTCTGTCTTCCGTCACACTCCCAGGTTTAGTATGGATATCCGCGTAGTTATCCAAAGTCACTGATATGATCTATTCCAGAACAAAGAAAAAGTTTCAAATTGATAGCAAAGTCAACTGCACTCATTTGGCCATGTTTCAAGAACACATCCAAAAGAGAACATTACTCTTCATGATAGCCAAACTATCACATTCCTTGCTTAAGTCAGAATTGGAAATAACAGGTGCGACATGAGGTTCAGATTACTCACAGTGTCAAAGTCCATTGAAATATGAGAGTGCTCACCCATGAACCACACCTACAAAGAAATAGTGAAGTACAAAGAAAAGGATAAATCATATAACATAATCAGGTTTTCTAAGTCAACTGACCAAAGATGACAATAAAACGAAGAAAAAGAAAACATGGTCTATGAAAGGATGAGGATAACTAGCAAATCAAAATATCAAAAAATAAGTCAGAAAAAGTGCACAATAAATGTGCATCTCTGTACAGAAGCAATTACTAAAACAAATGAAAACTCTGTAAGCAGTCAACTCTCATCAAAGTCAGAGTTAACAGCATTGCATGTAAACACCGTTATAGACATTCTCAGTTTCTTAGTTCATCAGTTTATTATGCCAGCATTAATGATGCATAGGGAAGAGTTTTATCATTAAATGAAGGGCCATAAAGTCAGTCATTCAAAACCAAACAGTCGTCACTCAATCCACCAATTTGGGTCGCGATCCAGATCGGGGTTCAGATGAGGAACCTGCGACCCCGGTAACTCTGGGTAAGACGGAGAGAGGGAAAAGGATTTTGCTGGTGGGTGGTGCGGATAGAGGGAGAGAGAGGAGTGGAAAGAGAGTAAGCGAGGGAAGGTGAGGTTGAGTAACTAGCTGCTAACATTTATTGCCGTGGCATTTACACATCAGTTGGTACCAAAACGGTGGTCTCCCTCAGTTTAAGTCATGTAAACCATGCCACACATAATTTCATTATTTCTTCCCTTTAGTAATGATTTTAAATTTTCCTATCTTAAATGTTTTCCTAAGACTGGTGGAGAGAGAGAGAGAGAGATTAAGCCAACTCTAAAAGGTTTTTAATATAGTACAACTCTAATTATAATAGGAAACTTAATAGCAACCAAATCACTTAATTTAAGAAACCAAATTACTTAACATAAAGATACCAAATCAGCCACCAACAAAAAATGGGAAACCAAACATTCTAACTATGTTAAAATCCTAATTATAACATACTTTAACAATAACAACTGTTAAGTATGGGAATAGTGAACATCACAAGAGATTAATGTACTTCTTAAAATAAAAATAATCTAAAGAGCAAATGCAAAAATAATTACTAATGACATGAAACGTACACATATGATACATGTACATATGTTTGGGTAATTTTACAAAGATCGAGTCTGTACGTAAACAAGCATGCATGTATCCCAAATTCATATGAGATTAAAGCTAAGCTAGAAAAAGGGAATGTACCATAAAAGCCAGAGATTGCAGTCCGGCTGAACGAAGACGTAGAGCTCTTTCATTATCTCCCACTTCTTGAGCCATTTGACAAAGTTTAGGAATAAGGCCCTCTAGGCTGAACATATGTGTACTATCAATCTACAAATTTATTTGAAGGTGTCAGTTTCAATCAACAAATTGAAAAAGTCAAGCATAGGATCTATGACATCATGACATGACATATATACAGTAAACCTAGAGACAATATAACTCGTCACACAATGGTCTAAAGTAATCCAAGCAATATGCAACAGGTCCTTGTACATCATATACAATTTCAGAATCAGGTAATCTGATGTGTAGACATTCCCTTCAACCACTCACATTTCTTTCATTGTCAACATTGAGAACATCATCTAGACTGCTATCTCCTTTCAATAACTACAAACTTCATTCATGAGGTGGTGAATTTTCTACGGGACCCATTTAAAAGCACTTACATGCAAACCTACCAAGTATAATATACCCCAAAGTCTAAACTTCTCCTCTGTATTTATAATTTACCTGGCTATTTATAAAGTCAACAAGAGTATTACAACCTAGAATCCGCATTTCATCATGTCGAGTTTGTTCCAAAAGAATCCGAACAATTCCTAGTAAACTACTGGCAAATAGTGGCCTGCAACCATTGAAGAGCACAAATGAATTAACAAAACAACATAGTGAACTAAGCATATTAGAGCACCTAATGTTAAGATATGAACTTTTTATACAGGATAAACTTATAAATATCAGAACAAGCCTAAGAAGGGTTGGTTATGAACTGTCTCAGTCTCACCCTTTTCGCATGAATGATGCTTTCCTCCTTGATGCATAAGTTAAATCATAAACATGATCAAAATACTGAAATGAATATAGATTTTTGGAAAATTAATAACAGTTTAATTTTTGGGGCAAGTGTTCCTGGGTGTCTGCACATGATCCAATGGTATCCATGTTGTAGTCAACTAGATAATACGCTTTCCCTGGTATACAGTTATCTTTCATGATTTTGAAGCTTCGCTTACTGAAATCCCAATCCATTATAAGATTAAGCTACTTCAGACTTACATTTGCTCCTTACATGATGATAGCAACTTCCTATAAATGCATAGCACCACTTTAACAGACCCGAAGTGCTCATTTCGCAAATCCTTGTAACATCTTTGCTCTAGGCTATCAGTGATCTGTGGGGAGAAAGATTGAAAGACATAAGATGGAAAAGAAGACGTTTCTTCTTATAAGTAGGCACTTAAACCAAAAGTTTACAATCGGGCATGAATCATGATTTTTGCATCATTCAACAGAATTTGAAAACCAACAAATTTTCTTGATATCTAAGTCTAGTGCCATTTCAAACAGTTTACAAACCAAAATTAGAACTTGTCTCAAATATAACTAGCCATAGAAAATCAAATAGAATCTTTGTGAAAAGGATGGAATGAAGTATTGAATTAGAAAACATTATGTGGTAGTTTTGAACTTCAAACTCTACACCAGAACTCGTCAAAGAGACTACGAGAAATCCAAAAGCACCTTGGGAATTCGCAGTGGGTTCTTCAAAGCATACTCACAAAGTTTCCCAATTTTCCTGTCATTTGGTTCAGCATCCTGCCAGGTATATATTTCAGAATAAGCAATAAATCAGGTGTGAAAACCATCAAAACGGCATGGATTTAAAGAAGAAAAAAATTATTAGCATGAAGCTAACATTTCTCAACAAAGCTTCAACTTATCCAAAGTCTCAACTAAGACCTTCAAAATAACTTATCAAAGAAGTCACGGTTGCAGTAGTAGCAACAGAAATGAAGCTTACAGTGATGATCCTTTACATGGTTTGACAACACACTCTCCATTCCTATTAAATTAATATACAAGACTAGAGATCTAACTCATAAGCACCAAAGTATCACCTTGTCAAAAATCATAGAACCAACACTGAGCAACCAAGAAGTCACTTCATACATAAGTAGTTCTAAAACTGCTAATTCAACCCAAACTTCTTCTGCAAGAGAAGGTATCCATATTTTTAAAACGAGATTGCATAACATAAGCTGAGAATTAACCTGATTACGAGGGAAGATATCAGTGAGCAACTTCTTGTAGCGTTTCACGGGCTGTCTTGACCTTGCACGCATTGAAGGACAGAAGAAGCAGAGGTTCCCGCAGGCGGGCACAATCCGCCTCGACATAACCCCCATTGTTTAACGAAAATAAATTCAAACCCCCTCTCTACACCAAAAAAAATCAAACTCAAAATTAAAACTTCATATATACAATTTTGCAGAAAACTCAACAACCCGTATGATCAAATACATCTAAAATTCATCAGAACTTTCAAATCAATGTGTTCTCATAGTCTTGTCAATAAAGTTACAAAGCAAAAGCTCAAAACCCAGTTGAGCTTAGCAGCATTGGAGACGTTTGTAAGTTCCCAAATGCGTTTTGAACGTCTTAAGAATTAAAACGACCGACAAATTGAAGGCTCAAGATAGTTCAGAATTCAGAAAAAAAAAATAGTAACTCCAACAAATTGAAGCCAAATTCCCAAAGACAAACCGATACATACCAATTCTAAACGCAGATAATTCCACTTTTTGGCACAATTAATGGCTTGCGATCGCGATCTAGAGTACCGTGGACGCCAAAAGTTGACAAAAACAACGTTTCAAATTTAATTGTAATATCAATTTATTTCCAGAACATTGACCTGAAATATAATTGGAATTATTAATTGAAAAAAACAAATTGGTGAATTTACCTTAGAATATAGCCAAGGGGGAGGCAGAGGCGTCAAATCCCCCCAGGCTTTGTCTTTTCTCTTTCTCGGGCATTAATATGGAAAAAAATGTCTGTTAAATTGGATTTTGGTTCCTTGTGCAAGAATTACAAAATAAATCAAACAAATTATTATAAAACTGCTATTTCTTATTCTTTATTGACAAACTTTTTTATATTTTTCTTTTAATGTTTTTTTTATACAAGTATGTAAAAATCGAACATAAGATCTCAGTGCTAAGGGTAAATGCTATTAAGCTACAAGTTCCTTGTGTCTCTGTATGATATCAAAACTTGAAATCCTATTTAGTAAATTTGTGTATTATATATGAGTGTAATTTCAAATAAATTTTAATTTTTCATATATTCTTTAGTAGTATAATAAAAAGAAAATTAAAGAAATTTGACAGAAATTAAAAAGTATCTGTATATTTTTTAATTAAAAACTACAATAATAAAATTTATAAAATTAAAACTACAGGAACTAAAGTGATAAAATCAACAAGGACCAAAGTTACTTTTGATCTTCACATTCCGATCATTCACATCGTGCACTCTGATAATTTTACAACTTAAAAAGTACTATAATTTTATAATAATGCCCAACTTTTCCGTTCCTTTTTTTCCAAAAAAAAAAATTGAAAAAAAGAAGGATATATAAATACCCAAATACACACATATAAAGTATTACTGACTGTCATACCTAATAGTCGTTTTGGCAACCTAACTGTCTACCTACGTATTTTTGCAAAGTATTTATAGTCTCCATTAGGGGTGGGCATCTATACCGTATATACCGAAACCGTGTCAATACCATATCATATCATACCGTTTAATACCGTACCGTATGCCCACCAAATTAATACGGTATCATACAGGACCGTGCCAATCTTATATGACACGGGTGTGGTATCATATATCAATTCACCGTATGAAACCATACCGTACCGAATAGTAACCCTAAACAAAATTAAACGCTAGTTTTTTTTTTCACTCTCAATCTCTCACGCCTCCCAGGAGACCCCAAGATTCTCTCAAACTCTCTTCCACTCCCAGCAAGCTCTCTCTTTCTCTCAAACTCACGATCTCTCACGCCTTCCAAACCCTTGGATCTTTGTCTCTCTCTCTTTCTCACTCTCTCACTCTCACGATCTGTCTAGTCTCCTCCCTCTCGTAGCTCCCACAAGATATATGCGAAACTGAAATCCAGGAGCTGCTGTGGCCTACCGCAACCAGGGTACAACCTGTGATTTTATTTCCTAGTTGCTCTGAAACGCTCAAGCCGTGCGCTTGTGGTTTTTCATCTATCACTTAATTCTGTCTCTCGATCTTTCTCTCTCAGTCTCAGCCTCTCTCCCTTTTTGTCTCTTTTGACTTGGTATTGCACTTAATTGAATTAAGCTCTTGATTGGTTTTCTCTTTTACTCTTAACAGAGGAAAAGGAATTCAATTTCATGCATTGAAATTCGTAGCTTTTGTTGACTGAATTGAATTTCATTTGGTTAGGGCTTTTGGTTTTCATTAATTAATTAATCTGAATTGATTACGGTTTTGTGTTCTGATTTATTTATTATATTTTTGTGTTTTGATTAGTTGATTAGGAATGAAAGTGCTATCCTTTAAAATTATAAAACAGCACGAAAAGAAACCAGTTTTGATTAGTTAAAATCTCTTTGAGAAGGAGAAACTGACCTGCAAAAATCTTGTATGCATGAATGTCCCCACAAGATGGAATTCAACATACATGATGTTGGATGCAGCCTTGAAATTTAAGAAGGCTTTTACTAGAATGGTAGAGGATTTGAACAGCCCATTCATGGCTTATTTCAAAGAGCCAGATGAGGTAGTTGATGAGGATGGTGTAGTTCAGACTAATAGTAGGCAGTGTCGGGGTTGGACCACCAACTGATGTAGATTGGGACAATGCATCAATCTTTGTGAGGTTTTTGAAGGTGTTTTATGATGTGACCTTAAAGGTGAGTGCATCTTTGCACCCCACAGTTCATAAAACATTTCACGCAGTTATTTCCATGGAAAAAGAGATTGACAAGTTGTTTGTGGCACCTGAATTTGCCACTAGTTCAAATGCAGAGAAAGTGTTGACTGACATGGCTGGAACTATGAGAACAAAATACAACAAGTATTTTGTCAAATATCAGGATTTGAACATGTTGGTGTTGATTGCACTTGTTTTGGATCCAAGGTTCAAGTTGAGGCATATCACCCATCTCTTTAAAAAGGAAAATTTTGATGAGGATGATGTGCAAATAAAGACAAGAGAAGTGAAAGGTGTATTAATGGCCCTCTATGATGAGTATGTACCAAAGGTAGATGGTGGCATTCACATGAGACAGAATTCTACCACAGAAAATGTAGGATCTACAAGTGGTAGTAATAATATGGTTGAAGAGAGTGTTGCTGGTGATGATTTTTTAGATGATTGGATTAGAGAGGTCTCACAAAGTGATGAGGTTGTGGTGTCACATGAAGTTGATTCTTACTTGGGAGATCCTTTGGCTTTAGTTTCCAAAGATGCATGTTTTGACATATTGATGTGGTGGAAACTCAATGGGCCAAAATATCCTGCCTTAGCAGCAATTGCAAAGGATGTCCTTTCAATTCAAACTTCCACAGTGGCATCTGAGAGTTGTTTTAGTACCTGGTGGAGAGTCATAGATGCATTTAGGAGTTCATTAACTCCTACATCAGTGGAGGCTTTGATATGCATGCAAAATTGGTTGAGAGGGGATGAAATTTCAAGCTTGGAAGATACACCTTCGAATTGAAGAATTTGAATTTTATGAAACCATTGAATCAGGTAAATTATTTTAAATACTGTTTGTAATTTTTTTGGTATTATTTTTGCATTGAATTCTTTCTAATAGTTGTTTGGGTAATTTGCAGAATATGCAAATGATGAGGATGCTTGAAATTCAAATTGTGGGCTGCAAATGATGCTTGGATTGCATAAATTTATGTTTTTGTCATTTATGTTTGGATTGTGTTTGTAATTTTGTAAGCCATAAGGCATAATTATTGATTATCACTTATTATGGATGTTGAATTTGTTGATGTTTATTGATTTGGTTGATTAGGATTTGGATGTCGAATTTGTTGATGTTTATTGATTTGGTTGATTAGGATTTGGATGTTGATGATATTGATTTGAATCTTTGGTGAATGAATAGATTGAATATTCAATTGGTTTATTTTTTAGTTTTGTTATTTTGATACCAAAATGATACCGTATCATACCAATACCGATTTGGTACGGTATGGTATGGTACGGTACCAACTTTGGCAAACCATAATACCATATCGATTTTAATTTCCGGTATTGATAGCGGTATGAGTCCAATATTGTACCGTACCATACCGTGCCCACCCCTAGTCTCCATACACTTTTTTTTTTCTGGTTACAATTGAATCTCTATACAAATATTTTGGGTTAGAATACGGAATGAGTAAGGATTCTATCCGTTCTAATGTAGCAAAAATACAATTAAACTATGTGGAATTTTTTTAATTTATCCACTAGTGAAAACAGTTGATGCACAACAAAAATAAATAAGCAAATAAAAGGCAAAAGTCCCGAGAATTAAGGGTGTACTTTCTCTGATTGCATGATGGAAACGTCCCTCCAATATTTCTTTTTGACTTTCTTGCCACTTTGTTTTGTACAAAACTTTAAATTAAAGCCTTTTAGTCGTATTTTGACAACTATAGAGAAAAAGTTTCCTCTAATGCGACGGCTCCATTAGTGGCTTTTGCTTTTGGTCACAATTTGGATCGAATATGAGGCACTCTTTTTGAGTTTAGCAACTCTAGTGAGCTTACATAGTTTTTTAATAATAAAAAGCATAAAGTGACTATGTTTTTCACTTCTAATGGCAAATGATATTTACAGCCGTGAATTAGGCTAGTTGTTCATATTATTTATGTTTGATTTTTTCTTTGTGTAATATAAATTAATTTAGAGTAGCTTAAACTATCACTTGTATAAAAATAAATAAATAAATAAAATAAAAGTAGTATTATTATGTATTTATGGCAAATTTATTTTTCGACCCAAATTTAAACCGTTCTCATTTTAGAGCGTAAAAAAAAAGAGTCTAAATTATAATATAAGTATACATTGAAAGACACAGTGGTGGGTGTGCCCGACGGGTGCTTCTTCAGGTGATTGTGGTAGGGTTCATCTAGGCTCATGGGTTATAGGCTTTGTTTGGGCTTATGGTTAATTGTGGTAATGTGGGTTAATAGTTTTATTGAGGCTTTTGTCCGCGTTAGTTTTGCTTTTAGCATGTTAGTTTGTTGTCATCTTAGGATTTGTATTTTAGATGTCTTATTGATGTCTTTGATTGTACCATTGAAATTTATCTAATGAAGTTTCTATTTGATCAACAACACAAAAGGGAGTTACTCTTGTGTCTCATTGGGACTTGGGATGCCAGCGACAGGATCTCAAATCAATCACATATCAATATGCGATTAATTTGAGATATCCTTAATGTGGAGAACAATTTACATTTAACGGGAATGCCACCGTGGCGATATTCCCAACCTATCACACATTGTCATATATCAAAAAGTTGTATAGTCATATCGAAAAGTTAAAACATATGATAATAGGGTAATTGGCTCAGAATAACACCACAATAGTATCCCCAATATAGGTAAGTTTTTCTCGTCAACCTGACATCCAGCTACACATGGAAGTTTTTCTCCTTGACAAGCGGCACTTGCATGTGAATCCCACCTACTGGCAGGAGTTGCAGCATATCGCAGGCGGACCCTGTACAAGAACTTCTCCCCTTTGAGTTGTTCCAAGTTACGTGAGTTGTTTCTTTTATTGTTTTCTTGTGTTTCCATTTTTTGTTTGTTTTCTAGATTTTTGAAAGGTAAGCATTGACGCTAAATTCCTTTCTTATGAGCATAATAATCTGACAAACAAAAATCTTATGAAAACAAAAGAGTGTATATGCTAGCGGTTTTTTGTTTTTTTTTGTCTGAATTTAACTTTAGTTTTTGTTGCTCGAGATCTTCTATGGCTGGCTTTGTCTTGTTGAAAGAAAGCAAAAGGCAATCAGTCTTGTTAATATATAATTATTTTTTTCTCTAAGTTTTTTATTGTGAAAATGATTGGTGAAGGCTTTCGGTGCCTTAAAGAAGCTCACATGCTGGCCCACATTAACAAAGCAAAGTAGGTTGGTTCATTCACTTTTGCAAAGTTGGTCTAACAAAAGCATATCCTAATACCATGACCTGGCTTCTAGGTTCTAACTACACATTATATAATTGTGTGAGTTCCCTTGGAGAAAACACTCTTTTGTTGTTTGGCCTAGCTTGAAGGAAATCCAAAAATAATTACTCGAAATATCCTTACCAACTTTTAAAATTTTGTTATCTGCCCATGTATTTTGTTAAGAATGGTTCTGCATGCGGTCCTACGGACGTAGGTGGCTCCCAATACCAATGTATGTGAATCTCACAATTAGGTTTAGATTCAGTTTGATTTAGTTCGGTTTTGGCTCCAAACTTATGCCGAACCATATTCTACTGTTTGGATATGATGTACCGAACCATACTCGATCTATATATTAAGTTGCGTGACTAAGGGCTAGGATATGTTGTGCAAAAGTGTACATAACATTAAAAACAAACCAATAGAAATAAGCTACGTATAAATTAATTATTAAATTAAATATGATTTAATGTATCCAGTTCGGCTTCAATTAACTGAAGGTTTTTAAAATTTGGAATCGAGCACTAAACCATGAACACTAGTTTGGTCCAATTCATGCATTGCACACACATACACACACACATACAAAACCAAGCCAAATTTGGACCAACCGATTCGATTCAACCGGTTTGGCAGGTTTTCTGTCCAACCGATTTGGCCGATTTTCAATCCTCTATGCCCAACTCTACTCATAATGCATCGATGGATGTGAGTCACTTGCAAAGATAAACACATATCTGAAAATATTTATTTTCAATGTTTAGTATATAGTGAAAGCAAAAAAAAGTGAGTTTTTCTATTTAAACCCCACACTTCTCTTTGTTCACCCCAATTAATTCAAATTTTCACAATTTCTAAGAAAACCCCACTATCTTCCCAAACTAACCCTAAATACACACCCAGCAAAAAAATAAAAAATAAACTCATCAACCTCACACCCCACACTTTACCCCAAATCACGTCTCCAATTAAGCAATGCGTCTAAACTATTCAATATATAGATGGGATATGATTTCCCCACTCCCCTTTTCTCTACTTACACTCTCTTTTGCTTTTTAATGCTTTTTAATCAATTTTGTTTCTTCTCTTTCCTATTCTATCCTTAACCTACATTAATTTCTTTTTTACTTCACTTTATATTAGTTCTTTTTCTTTATACTTAATTTTCCAACTTGTATAATATAAAAGTGAAGTAAAAAAGAAAATAGTGTAGGTTAAGGATAGAATAGGAAAGAGAAAGAACAAAATTGATTAAAAAGTATTAAAAAGCAAAATGAAGTGTAAGTGGAGAAAATGAGAGTAGGGAAATCAGCTCCCATATATATATGATCAAACAATATAATATTAGTCAATGATGTTCATATGCAATGTTCAACAATTTTTTTTTTTTTGAAGAGAAACAATGTATGATAACAAACAGAATTACAACAAGTCTTTGATCATAGCATCCTCAATAATTATGGGAGGAATCCCAAATCAAGAAATAATCTCACATTATATACCTCAATTGACGACCCACAAGCCACTATTTGCATGCAGTATTTAGGGGTTGTGAAGAGAATATGAGAGTGTAGTAGGTTTCTTGGATTGAAAAAGAAGAGTAATATGACAATAGGGTATAGAGGAGTTTGTGTTTTTCTAAAACTGAATATGAAGAGTGGGGGGGTGTGTAGGATGTGTGTATAGATGTACTAGGGTTAAGTATTAAATTGGTTTACCCTTTTTGTCTTTTTACACAATAATAAAACTTAAGAGCTTAATGATTTAAGCATTGGGGTGAACAAAGAAAAGTATGAGGTAATAGAAAAACTATAAAAAATAAAAAAATAAAAAAATAAAAAAATAAAAAAATAAAAAAATAAAAAAATAAAAAAATAAAAATAAAAAGCTCCAAATCTGAATGCAATCCTATCCAATGACTCCAATGACTCCAATGACTCCAACGTCTCTTTCCATGTATATTTTGATTATTGAGTTATAATCTAATTTGTACCCTTTTATACCGTGATTTCCAATCATACGACATAATTAGTAATATAATCACAAGTTTTACCGTAATGTCAAGCGCATGTCAAATTTCAAGCTTAGTAGTCACACAGGCCAAAATAAATAAATAAAACATTAAATATAAATAATAATAAAAAGCCACAAACCTCAAATCATCTAATTATCAATACTGTTACACAAATCATAAATCAAGCCACCCATTTAAGATACCGTTGCTAAAAGGCTTGTATGAACAACAAGGTATTCATCTACAGCCCCAAATGATTCGTAAGGGTAAGGAAGGGTGGTAATGTGGTTATGAGCCACAGTTCCAATCCAGAATTTGCCATTTGCTTCCCTAACTTCGCTCACAAGTTTCATAATGGCACCCTTTTGATCCTCGAGAACTTCCAAAATTTCCCCCTTCTCATTGAAGAGGGAGATCAATAAATCGCAAATGCAAATGCAAATACAAACTCGACATCAAATCCTTAAATAATATCCTCTCAAATGCAAATATTCAAATCATATTCTTAGCACTCATGACGGTATGGAGAGAAAAAACAACATAGACAAAATTAAGAGCAAATAATCAACTTGTCAATAGCCAGTCAGAGTAGCTACAAGATAGATCAAAATAAATCATCAGATTAATTTAGAAAAATCCATAAACAGAGTGCCTCAAATTAATTAACTCCAAAAACATGAACAACTAATTAATTAAGTATTTAACGTTAACATCTACACGGTGTTTGTGAAGGGAAACCTTCGCATTCCCTTCCCTGACCTGTGCCGTTATAATGTAGGGGGAAAAGGCCGCAGAAGATTCCCATAGTTCTAACAGCTTGTTGGCTCCAAAGATTTCTACTAAAACAGCCTTGCGGCGGCACCATAAACGTAAGCTCACCAAACAGCTTCACCTCCAATCTCGCCACCCCATAACAACCACCGTTGCCACCTCCCATTAGTAATTCATTTGCCATGTCCTCGCCCACATATGACCTCACCATTGGCAGGCTGAAGTTGATGGTGGTTTGGCTCATCTTGTTTAAAGGTGGAAGAGGCAATGGCGTCATTGCGAGAATGAGTTTGTCCTTCTCCTCGTCTCCGTACAAGAGTCCCGCCCGGAAGTTGTCGTAAGAGACGCCCAGGATGTGGTTGGGGTTAAGAAACACCAGGCTCAGGTCCTATGTGGCGGTTAAGTATCAGTTGTTGTTGGAGGAGGAGCCACTACCAGGAGGCAGGCAACAGGCAAGACTCGGGGTGAGTGGGCAAGAGGACACAACTACCGAGTCAAGCCGGAACTCAAGGAACCTGATGTCTAGCAAGCGGTGCTGCAACGCCATAAAGTACCAATGTATACACATACAAGCGAAAATGCCCACCATTAAGAGGATGGGCCAGACGTTGCGAAGTCTAGAACATTCGGGGAACTCCTCTCTCTTTTTGGAGAGGAGGCGCTTAGTAGCTTCTTCCATTTGATTATTACTATCACTAGAAAGAAATATTTGAGAGATTTGAGAGTGTATTTTTCCCCATCTCATTAAACTCCTATTTATAAAGAATCAGTTTTTCTAATCTCCTAGTCGTACATGGAATAGGAATCTTGGAGAAATTATCTAAGGTTTTTTTTTTAGGGTCAAAACAATAATGGTTTCTTTACTTTCTATTTTTTATTCCACAGGTTTCCGATTCCGAAGGTTACATAGAGAAGGGGGATTTGCAGGCTAGGTACAATGTCACTTGGAGTCACCATCAAATAACTAAATTTTCTATTTAAATCAATCATATAATAGGTACATTATTATTTTAAAAAAAATTTAAAAATAGTATACATATTATTTTATTGATAAAATTTTATTATTTTCAAGATAAAATTAATAATATCGATAATATTAGAAAATATCGATGTTGATAATAGATATATTATAAAAAAAAATCAAAAAAATCGATGTCAAAAAAATAATAAGTACGCACATAATAGGTACTTTGAAATAATTAATAGGTATATTATCATTTATAAAAGAAAAAGAAAAAAACTTAATTTTCTATTTAAATCAATCACATAATAGGTACATTATTATTCCAAAAAAAAAAAACAGAGTATACCTATTATTTTATTATTTTATAGATAAAATTAATAGGTATATGGTACATTAAAAATAATAAGTATATTCTTTTACACATAAGATAATATGTAATTTTTTGTTCATAATAGGTATATTATATTTTCAAGATAACAAGATATGCTCAAACAACCAAAGAACACCATGGTATTAGTATGTTCATAAAAATAAAATATAAAAACCATTAGTATGTTCACTATTATTATGCAGAAAAGGTAAGTATATTATTTCTTAAATCACGTATATATAATTCTTAAAAGGAAAATAACAAACATATTGTTTTCATTAAATCCACCTATAGACACTTGAAATATGAAATTTAGTGTTGAAATTAAAAAACTTTCCAAATTGATACCTACAACCAAATTTCATGGAGAGAAAAAATTAATACGTACATAATCTTTCTAAATTCAACGTAATTAGGGGTACTTTTGGAATCCAAAAGGTGCAATTTAAAAAAGAGAAGTTATGCTCAGTTCTATTTAGAGTTTGATCAGTCCTATTATACAAGGACTATACCTCGTGGAACTCAATTCAAGGTGCAAATGGTTTAGTTTTGGGAAATTCTATATGAATCCTATTATTTACTCTTTGCACCCCATATTTTCTTTACATCCCCACTGAATTTTAATAAAATTTTAAATTACTCAATATACCCCATTTTTCTTCCTAAATTGCCCTCATGAACCCCATTCCCTAACCTATTGTGTAAACCTCATCTCGTATTAGACACCACCCATCAAAAACCCCCTTCTCTTTTAGACACACCCCATCTCATATCGAACCCCACCCCATCCCATATCAAGCCCACCCCATCAAAAATTCCATTTTCTTGCAGCCACGCCCAATCGCACACCCCATCATATTTCAACAATCTCCATTGCACACCTCATCCAATTTGAAACAGAGCCATTGCAATAAACCCCAACCCCATCGTAAACCCCCATCGCAGCAAGCTCCAGTCCAATCCCAAGGTTTAATTTCAATTTTGATTTCTATATTTACGTTTATGAGTGTTGATTAAGCCTAGGTTTGATATCACTTTTGAAAAGCCAAAGTTTGATTTCAACTTTGTAGGTGTATGGTTCGAACATGGTTTTACAAAACTGGATTTTACTTTTGGTGGGTTACCACCAAAATGGTTACATTGTTTCAGTGGTAGTCCACCGAAATTGAACCTGGTCTGTATGAAAATTAATTTTACTTTCGGTGGGTTGCCACCGAAATCGTTACCTTGTTTCGGTGGTAGTCCACCGAATTTTATTATGTTTTTTTAGTAGTTGTCCACCGCATATTTTTTTCTCATTTTAGTGATATTCCACCGAATATGTTTCCGTTTTTCAGTGATTGTCTACCGAATTTGTTTTCGTTTTTCAGTGATAATATTACCGAATCCGTTACTGAGTTTGTACTTATATTGTTTTTTAGATATGAAGAGGACTTGCAGAGGTACTACCTGAGGCTTCATCATCTCGACCTAATAGACAGCGTTCCACAGCCTCAACAGGGAGACAGAGAGCGGCTCCCCAAGATCTGTTTGAGGATACTACAGAGGTTGAAGATGTAGCTCATACTCATGATAATAATGTTAATGCAGAGGTTGAAGATGTAGCTACTACTCATGATAGTAATGTTGAGGTACCTACGAGCGCTACTAAGCCATCTCGAGTAGGTCCCATTGATCAATCTCAAACCATTAGTTACAATATCACCAGATGTCTTATGCCACTCAATATAATTGTGTTCGGATAACTTAGTAAGAAATTGTTGCATTTGTGTTCTCCCAGCAAATTATTTGGTTCTATTTTGGATCATAGTATTGTATATTGTCTTCATAGTTGAAACATTCATTGCATCTCTATCCTTCAGGGTGACCAAAATATCTCTGGGTTTCACCAAACTCTTAGACATGTCCACCAACAAGGCATTCTCCTCTTCAGAAAGTCGCCCCACAAATGAATGACCTTGAAGATACTCTAAAATAGGATGGTTGTGTACTCTGCAAACCATCTCCAACTTCCAATCATCCCCATCACCAATATTGACACCTTTAACAAGAATGGGTATCCACATTTCTTGGTACCAGTGTCCCTAACACACTTTTTTGTATCTCCATTTTCATCCGAACCTTACATCAGTTGTCTCACTAGACTTGTAAGACTTATAGTTACCGCTCCTCTCATAAGCAAGTATTACTCGAGGTCTTATCTTGCCCTCACCTTCATAATTAGACCATCTAAGTAATGCATCTCTACCATTGAATATCTACACATAAAACTCATGTTATTTAAAGTTAAAATTTAAAACATTAATGCCACGCTAATAATACTAAAAATGATTTCAAACCAAAAAAAAAACTTAAAAATAATTACCGAATAAGTTGTGAATTGATCACTATAGTCCATTACACATTATGTTCCCACATTGTTGCCTTCAATAGGGACATCACCTTGTTTTTGTTCATTCAATGGGAGTAAGGTCAAAATAGCTTGCATTAAATTTGTGGTCGACAATAAGTTACTGAAAAATAAATATATTTCGGTTCATTGCCATTGAATTACAGGTAAAATTTCGATAATACACTATTGAACACCATTCCATATTACGGTGAATCTCCACCGAATATTAAGTTAACGACCGGTAAAACACAACCAAAATAGGTGCAACGTTTCGGTGGCATCCCACCGAATATACCTATCGCTTTCGGTATTTATGTGCTAAACGCAACCAGCGACCATCATGAAATCCTAAACTTCAAAAACGCCAAAAAATAAACTCATACCTCGTTCGAAGCCTCTCTAACTTCAATTTCACCTTGCATGAATATATACATGATATTTTTTTCATCAATATAAACGTATAAACCTCGTTAGGGTAGCAAGAACATGATGGTTTGAGAAAAAAGTCTAACTAGGGTTGTAGGAACATATGTGGGGTGTAGTGAGCAATTTTAATTTTAATTTTAAATTTTTTTTATCCTTAACGGTAATTATGTACAAGAGTAAAATAAGTTATTTATATTTAAAATTAGTATGGGATGCCAATAATATCATTATTTAGTTTTTAGTCGTTTGGTTCAATGGGTTTAGTTGATTCAATGGTTCGGTGGTTGTCGCAGTGATGGTGGTAGTGGTGGTGGTGGGTGGGGAGGCGACTGGGGCCTGGGTGGTGTATGGTTGATATGCGAAGGGAGGGGAGAATTTGCTGGTTTTGCTGTTTTCTTTTGTTTCTTTTATATATTTTTTTAAATTGAATAATTTTTTATTATTTATTTTGTCTACATGGAGTCCATGTTATTAAAAAACTGGGGTCCATGTTTTGATTTTTAACTAATTTATAAAACTCACTCAAATGTTTATTTTTAATTTTATATTTAATTTATATTTCAAATATTTAAATAGTTGGAATTACTAAAATGTCTATGCCACGAGTTAATTGTGTTAATGATTAAATTGATAGATCACTGAAATTTTATAGATAAAGTAAACTGAAATTTTCGATAAAGCTCATGGACAAATCAATAAATAAGCCATTTTAATATTCTGCAATTTCTCTCCTCTTTTTAAGCAAGATTTTTTCAACCATGATATTTTTTTTAAAAGCAATTGTTGGTGACAGTAGAGAAGAGAATGGTGGGAACGACAAGGTTAGACTAAAATTATTGTGATTTCCCGTCGATTTTCACAGGGGAATTGCATGACTGATGTGAATTTGGAGACGAAGATGATGTAACGAGGAAGAAGATTATGATAATTTTTTTTTCTTTGGTCGAATAACTAGCCCCGAAATAGGTTAAATAAAATCTAATTTTTAGCATTCTTCAGTATAACATTTGTTTTTTTCTAATCTTCAGTATAACATTATTAGCAATGACAAATATGTAGGAGAAATGGATCATAAGTACTTTAAAATAAGATTTCATACGCAAAATTAGAAAAGAATGGTATTTCAAACCAATATACTTGAGTGGTCTGAAGTTTCAAACTATGCTCAAACATCTTGCAAGTCTACAATTTAAGTAATATGTACACTTAGCGTATATGATCGTCGACAACCATATCCAAAAACTAGCAAAAATTACTGCATCCTCCGCAAAAATGACAATATCCCTGTGCCCAAGTGTTGTTATGGTAACAACGGACAGATACAAACAATCCAAATAGTTAAATTCTATGAGTTTGTGAAACTTCAGCATACCTACAATTATACATAAAATATGTGCAAATAAAGGCACAAGCAATTCTAATAAGCCAACACAACTGTTAAATCAATGCTCACTATTGCACCAATGAACTAGCATAAGTTTCAAATATTTGATAAAACAATCACATAAGGTCATCAAAACTAAGTTCCCCATGTAGCCCAACACTCCACTAAGGAAAAAACTCAACAATTAACAATATCCCCATACCCAAGTGTTGTTATGGTAACAATATACAAATACAAACAATCCAAATAGTTAAATTCTGTGAGTTTGTGAAACTTGAACATACCTACAACTATACATAAAATATGTGCAAATAATGGAAAAAGCAATTCTAATAAGCCAACACAACTGTTAAACCAATACTCACTAATGCATCAATGAACCAGCTTAGGTTCCAAATATTTGATAAAACAATCACATAAACTCATCAAAAATAAGTCCCCCATGTAGCCCAACACTCCATTAAGAAAAAAACTTAACAATTAACAATATCCCCGTACTCAAGTGTTGTTATGGTAATAACGGGCAATATACAAACAATCCAAATATTTAAATTCTGTGAGTTGTAAAACTTCAACATACCTAAAACTATACATAAAATATGTGCAAATAATGGCAAAAGCAATTCTAATAAGCCAACACAACTGTTAAACCAATACTCACTAATGCATCAATGAACCAGCATAGGTTCCAAATATTTGATAAAACAATCACATAAAGTCGTCAAAAATAAGTCCCCCATGTAGCCCAACACTCCACTAAGAAAAAAACTTAACAATTAACAATATCCCCGTACCCAAGTGTTGTTATGGTAACAACAGACAGATACAAACAATCCAAATATTTAAATTCTATGAGTCTGTAAAACTTCAACATACCTACAACTATACATAAAATATGTGCAAATAATGTCACAAGCAATTCTAACAAGCCAACACAACTGTTAAACCAATGCTCACCAATGGATCAATGAACAAGCATAAGTTCCAAGTATTTGATAAAACAATCACATAAAGTCATCAAAAATAAGTTCCTCACGTAGTCCAATACTCCATTAAGAAAAAAACTCAACAATGAACAATATCTCCATACCCAAGTGTTGTTATGGTAACAATAGACAGATACAAACAATCCAAATAGTTAAATTCTGTGAGTTGCTGAAACTCTAACATACCTACGACTATACATAAAATATGTGCAAATAATGGCACAAACAATTCTAACAAGCCAACACAACTGTTAAACCAATGCTCACTAATGTATCAATAAACAAGCATAAGTTCCAAATATTTGATAAAACAATCACATAAAGTCATCAAAAATAAGTCCCCCACGTAGCCCAACACTCCACTAAGAAAAAAACTCAACAATGAACAATATCCCCGTACCCAAGTGTTGTTATGGTAACAACAGACATACACAAACAATCCAAATAGTTAAATTCTGTGAGTATTTGAAACTCCAACATACCAACAACTATACATAAAATATGTGCAAATAATGGCACAAGTAATTCTAACAAGCCAACACAATTGTTAAACCAATGCTCACTAATGCACCAATGAACTAGCATAAGTTTTAAATATTTGATAAAACAATCATATAAAGTCATCAAAAATAAGTCCCCCACGTAGCCAAACACTACACTAAGAAAAAAACTCAACAATGAACAATATCCCCGTACCCAAGTGTTGTTAAGGTAACAACAGACATATACAAACAATCAAAATAGTTAAATTCTATGAATCTGTGAAACTCCAACATACATACAACTATACATAAAATATATGCAAATAGTGGCACAAGCAATTCTAACAAGCCAACACAACTGTTAAAGTTAAACCAATACTCACTAATGCACCAATGAACTAGCATAAGTTCCAAATATTTGATAAAACAATCATAAAGTCATAAAAAATAAATCCCCCATGTAGCCTAACACTCCACTAAGAAAAAAACTCAACAATGAACAATATCCCCATACCCAAATGTTGTTATGGTAACAACAGACATATACAAACAATCCAAACAGTTAAATTCTATGGATCTGTGAAACTCCAACATACATACAACTGTACGTAAAATATGTGCAAATAGTGGCACAAGCAATTCTAACAAGCCAACACAACTGTTAAAGTTAAACCAATACTCACTAATGCACCAATGAACTAGCATAAGTTCCAAATATTTGATAAAACAATCATAAAGTCATCAGAAATAAATCCCTCACATAGCCCAACACTCCATTAAGAAAAAAACTCAACAATGATGTTAGAACTTTACCCCAAACACAATTGGGTACAATGTCCCCATATCCCACAGTTTACGTCATTTGTATTGTGAAGGAAAGTGAAAGGGCAAATGGTGATAAACTTCTTTGTTTATTTTTTTCTGCGAAGCTATGCGAGAAACAACTTAATAAACTAAAAATCATATCAGGCATCAACAGCCACATGCTGATCCTAATGACCACTTGAAAACGAGTTGGAGGTGCAGGCCCTGAAATATCTTGTGGAAGAAGAGTTGCATCTTGTGCTTCATCTTGTTGAAGAAGAGATGCATCTTGTATGTGCTCATGTGCAGCTTGTATGTACTTAAGTGCAGCTTGTAAGTGCCCAGGTGCAGTTTGTATGATAGTATAGCAAGCAAATACAAGAGTTGTTTCCCACAAAAATTTGTAAAGTTTATCAATTAATTATAAATATGAATACCTTAAGAAAACTAGAAAATAATAACGAAATATTAAAAGTACTATAGTAGCCGAAAATAAGATTACTCAATTTTAAACTAAGTGTTGAAAATCAAGAAAATAAAATTAACAAAGATTGGAAATGGCATAAGTAATACATTCCACCAAAGATGACAAAACTAATCTATGGCTGCTCATAATGTAAAGAATATAAGTTATTGCCGACTTGGAGTTTTTTCACTAAGAATTTGAGAGTGAATTAAGTCTATTGGCAAACTTGATACATGTCAATGAAGCATATTGAATGTTTTAATATGAATCATATTCTAATTTTTCTTATGAATTTTCATTAGCTTTTTTTTTTCCTCCACTTTCTTATGTACAAAGGAAAGGTCATATTAACACATATGGATGCCATAAGAAATAGACTTCATATTTGTACAGCAATCCCCAACATGTACATTATCCTTATCCTCAAACAATTTTTCCACCAATTTGAGAATAAGGATAGGGAAAGGACTCATAGTGACTCCTTAGAATTAAATGCTTCTATATTTAATATTCTTTAAAGCATTTATTTAATTCCAACAATTTTTTATTGTTGAAGAATACAAAAAGTTCCACATTGGAAATTCAACAAAATAGAAAGTACCATATAATGAATGATTCCACTCCTAATAACATTGAGACATTTTGTATAAAACTCTCTATCCTAGGTCGACTCTAAGCCCTCAAATCATATCTTCAAATTCAAACACAAACCCTAAATCAAATCCTCAAATAATATCCTCTCAAATCCAAATATTCAATCATATTCTTATTCTTAGTACCCATGAGCAATTTAGTGGGGGTATGGAGAGAAAAAACAAGGCTAAAAGTTACTTTTGGTCCCTGTAGTTTGGCACTTCAACCACTTTTGACCATGTAGTTTCAATTCCATCAATTTTGACCCTGTAGTTTTGTCAATTTACTGCAATTCAAGGACAAGTTAGTATTCTTGTCAATTTCTTTGACGGTGTAAGGGGCAATTTCATCAACCTAAAATCATTGAGCATAAAAGCTTGTCTGAAACTCCCCTAATTTCATATTAGGGCTTGAAATTGTTTGTTTGGGTTTAGGGTTTTTCAAAAATTGGGATTAGTAGTTGAATTTCGAGCCCTAATATGAAATGGGGAGAATTTCAGACAAGCATTTACTCTCAAGGGTTTTGAGTTGATGAAATTGCCCATTGCATCGTTAAAGAAATTGACAAGAATACTAACATGTCCTTCAATTGCTACAAATACGAAACTACAATGGCAAAATTGACAGAATTGAAACTATAGAGTCAAAAGTGGTTTAACTGCCAATCCATAAACATAGTGCCTCAAATTAACTAACTCCAAAAACATGAACAACTGAACAATTAATTAATTAAGTGTTTAACGTCAACATCTACACGGAGGTTGTGAATGAAAACATTCGCATTCCCCTCCCTGACTTGTGCTGTTATAATTCGGGGGGAAAGGCCGTAGAAGATTCCCGTAGTTCTGATAGCTTGTTGACTCCAAAGATCTCTACTAAAACTGCCTTGCAGCGGCACCATAAACGTAAGCTCACCAAACAGCTTCACCCCGAATCCGCCGCCCCATAACAACTGCTGATGTCACCTCCCATTAGTAATTCATTTTCCATGTCCTCGCCCACATATGACCTCACCATTTCCAGGCTGAAGTTGATGGTGGTCAGGCTCATCTTGTTTAAAGGTGGAAGAGGCAATGACGTCATTGCGAGAATGAGTTTGTCCTTCTTCTCCTCATACCCATACAAGAGTCCCGCCTAGAAGTTGTCGTAAGAGACGCCCAATATGTTGTTGGGGTTAATAAACACCAGGCTCAGGTCCCATGTGGCTGTTAAGTACCAGTTCTTGTTGTTAGAGGAGCCACCAGCAGAAGCAGCAACAGCAAGACTCGGGGTGAGTGGGCACGGGGACACAACTACCGAGTCAAGCCGGGACTCAGGGAACCTGATGTCTAGCAAGCGGTCCTGCAACGCCATTAAGTAGAAAATTATCGACAAACACAAGAAAATGCCCACCATTAAGAGGATGGGGCAGACATTGTGAAGTCTACAACATTCGGGGAACTCCTCTATCTTTTTGGAGAGGAGGCGCCTAGCAGCTTCTTCCATTTGATTATTAATATCACTAGAAAGAAATATTTGAGAGATTTGAGAGTGCACTTTTTCCCATCTCATTAAACTCATATTTATAGAGAATCAGTTTCTCTAATCTCTAAGTCGTACATGGAATAGGAATCTTGGAGAGATTATCTAAGGTTTTTTTTTAGGGTCAAAACAATAATGGTTTCTTTACTTTCTATTTTTTATTCCACGGGTTTCTGATTCCGAAGGTCGCACAGGTTTCTGGGAGTCACTATCAAATATAGGTAAATAACTTACCTATACCATCTAAGTATAAATTAGTATACATTCCAACTTAATTACCTATAATTTACCTTATTCAAATGATTTGCGTATTTTTTTTATATAAAAATTATGTACCTATATCGAAAATATCGATGTAACGGAAAAAAGGAAAAAAAAAACACAAACCACACACGCAAAGGGCATTCGAACCCCTGCCATTTCACTCATCCAACGCCTTAACCACTATGTTGCTTATGTTTTTGTGATAATACGCTAAGGAGAACTCTATGAGGTACTAAGTCCCTCATGTATCTTACCATGCAATGTATAAAGTGTAAAATATTGTAGTAAATCATTATATATAAATTATTATAGTGTGTTTAGTCTTCTTTCATTAATTACTACATATTTTCTACACTTACAGTGTTTGTCAGCTCGCTATATAATCAACTTAATCAGTTAAACCCATCATGCAATGCATTTCCTTCCAATTTTTGTGATAAACTAATAGATAATTGACTAAATAAATATCCTCCAAAGTTTCAATTAAAATTTACGTGGTTTTTATTCAATTTTATCAATATCGATAATATTCCGATATTTCCATCGAAATTTTCGTGTTTTTGAACTACTGATATTTTTCGATACCATCAATATTTTAGACCTTGGTCATTATAACGTACCTAGTCAATAAGTGAAGAGCACCAACCCCGAGAGAAAATTATTCAGTAGTATAGTATATCCTTTGGGGTGGCCATAATTTGCCCTTTTGCTGATGCCCACCATGTGTTCGATTAAATGTCTGTAAGAGACTTTGTAATATTCAATTTAATTTCTTCTTCACATAAACTTGTTGTCTCCCTAAATTCTCTTCATGGTGTATCTCTATTTAATAAATATCCATGAGCTTTAATCCCCCTTATTTGGCATATGTCCTTTCTTAGTTTCTTAACTTATCATTTAATTTTGTTTTATGTAGATTTCACTTATATTTATTCAAAGTTTCTTTCTTCCCTATCGACTAATGTAGATGGGTTCATGGACTCATTGCACTTGGATTTCCCTCACATACTTTTAACCTTTTAAATGTTGCCCCTCCCTTGAAAAATTCATGGGTCCGCCAGTGTTCTTAGTCTTTGAATTCTCAGTTGACAACTCTTGAGTGGAATCTATTCTTTTCCCAAACACATACATTGCCTAATTCCTAGTTGAAAACTCCTGATTGGAATTACATTGCTATTGTTTGTGATCTATATGCTATGCCGGCATTGCTTGGTATGATTTGATAGTTGGTCTCGATTTCCAACTCTTTTAAATCAAACTCCTATATGTGGTTCAGACAAGTTATGGCAGCAGATATCTCTAACAAATCCTCATTAGACACTTCTTGCATTGTCTCAAGTGGATTGTAGTTCTGTCCGATAAGATTTGTTTATGTCCATAATGCTTTTCTTGGCTTTATCGGACCTTGCTTTACGTTTATTAAAGTTCATTCAATCCCTTTGGACTTGTATTTACTTTCCGACAATTGTCCTGTGTCCATCGGACACCTCTCATTCAAGATTTGTTAGTGTACTTTATGTTCGATAACAGTCTAACATCACCATCCATCCTGCTTTAATTCCATATCAAGTGAAATGTTGAAGTCCTCTTCATTGAGGCATAGAAAAGGACATATCTAAAGCTAGATTCCCCTCTTTAGAGCACAATGGCTTTTTGTTTAGGTCCTCTGCATCGCAGTCTATCCAAGTGCTTATGAGAGGTCTTCTCTTATCATTTTAGTGACATAGAAAGTGGTTAGCAAAAAATAAGGATCGGAGATGAGAGTGAACCAACTCTTGCACACACACTTGCATTCGAAATATCAGTTTACTACAAGATAGTCAACAAAGTATTTCAATCAATACAACGACCAGGGGATCATCAATACTAATATTTATCAATTTCGATGATTGTCTTCTTAGTGACGCTGATAAGGATGATAGGGAGCTACTATTTCCTCTTATGACAAAACAAAAATGTATCTGATTGGTTCTATTGTTTCCTGTGCTATGCCGCAAACCAACAAGAGAACACAGAGATTTGGTGCCTTGAAACCCTAAGCCACTACAAAACAAAAAGGCCACGTGGGCTATTTCAAAAAAATCCGGCACAAATGGGCTTCTCACTTCAAGGAAATTACAACAAGGGTGTTGTTAAACGAACTCTAAGGGGGGTGTATTCAATTTGGATTTTAAAAGACAATTTTCGGATAAATAAGTCTTGCAGCCTCATTGTTCAATTTCTTCTTTTTATTGTTTTGCAATCTCGTATATTTTTTTATATACGTATAATGTCACAACCGAACATGTATGAAGGTAATGACACAGAGGAAGAAGAAATTGATGACGAAGATATGGATGATGAAGAAATAGATGAAGAATTTTATGAAGCCATTTACAGTTCATTGATGGCAATTTATGGAGTAATGCATGTGCTAAATCAGTTTCTGATTATGATGTGTGGTGAACATATTGAAAGTCCATTAACTCAACGGCGAATTACTAGCAATGGATATGACTATATACATCAAGCATTAGCCGATGATCCTGCAATCTTCCGACAAGTATATAGAACGTATCCAGATGTATTCCGGAAGTTATGCACAATTCTTAGAGAAAAAACACTTTGGAGGATACAAGATTTATTTGTGTCGAAGAAATGCTTGCAGCGTTCCTTCAAATCATTGGCCAAAATACTCGATATTTTGTAATTCGTAATACATTTGGCCGATCACAATTCGCTGCTAGTGAAAATTTCCACAAGATTTTGAAGGCCTTGAATTCAATATCATCTAATTTGATGGCTAAACCAGGACCAGTTGTGCATTCTAAAATAAGGGAAAGTACAAGGTTTTACCCTTATTTTAAGGTATGTATGCTATCAATATTTTAATTATAATTATAATTGTCATTATTATTATATTTATTTTTAATCATATGGTTATCATTACATAAATTATTATAGGATTGCATCGGAGCTATTGATGGTACACATATTCCGGCAATGGTGAAGGGACGCGATGTAAGCAGCTATCGTAATCATCATGGAAAGATATCACAAAATGTATTGGCAGCTTGTAACTTTGATTTGGAATTCATGTACATTATTAGCATGTGGGAGGGTTCAGCTCATGATTCAAAGTTGCTAAGTGATGCCTTATCAAGGAGGAACGGATATATATTTTTTACATTTCATACTAATTTTATATGTATTGTATATATAATTAGGTAAATATTTCCTAGTGGATTGTGGATTTCCTAATCGACGCCAATTTTTAGCTCCATTTGGAGGTGTGCGATATTATCTCCAAGATTTTGCAGGTCATGGTAATGACCCTCAAAATGAAAATGAATTGTTCAATATTCGCCATGCGTTCTTGAGGAATGTGATCGAGAGGATATTTGGCATTTTTAAATCGTGGTTCACAATTTTTAAGTCAGCGCCTCCATTTCCATTTAAGACACAAGCAGAGCTTGTGTTAGCATGTGTAGCATTACATAACTTTCTTTGCAAAAAGTGTTGTTCTAATGAATTTCCAATTGAACCAATAAACGAATCTCCATCTTCAGGATTACCAGTTAATGAAGAAGATAATTTTGAACCTATTGTTCAAACCCAAGAGCAGCAACAAGAAGATGTTAATGCATGGAGGACTAGCATAACTTTAGATATGTGGAGAAATGCTACTTAGGAGGGCATGAAGCTACATCAAATTGGGTATTAAAAGATTGGGAAAATTGTATTGGCTTTTACTTTTCTTTATTAAAATTATCATTTCTTTGTTATCTTTTTCATTGACTCTTGTAACTTTGAATGTTTGCTTTTATTGATTGTTCCATTTCGTGCATCATTGAACTAGCGATCATAAAAGTAAAAGCAATGGCGATCTAGTTCAATGATGGACCACATGGATACCCTAAATATAAAATGTTACCCTAAATATAATTCCTTTAATCAAGATTCATTTTTATGTATTGTTTGAACCCAACTTTCGTATGAGTTCACTATACATTCTAAGTACAACTTATCTCTTTGTAGTAAATTTAGCTTAATCCCTTCAAACTCATTTTTCCTCAACTACAACCCATCTCTTTATTTTTGTTTAAATAAAATCCTTTTTTTTTCTCTAAATAAAACCTAATGACTATGATCCAACTTGGCAAGTTACCTAATCAAACGCAAAATGAATTTATTGTACTTTTTTATTCCTAAAATACCCCCAACTAAGCCATTATTACATTTGTATATTAATGTTGTTTATACCATACCTGACCAAGCAACTATAAGCAACTCTAAATAAGGCAAAGAGTCCCACATTGAAATATTACAAGAAGTAAAAAGTCTCACCCTCACCAATAAAAGGAGACCAATATTCACTTAGGGAGAGATCTCCCCTAGGCTAGGCTTTATCTTTAATCATGGGCTTCTCGCTTCTTCTCTTTATATTTGGGCCTAATCCCTTGTATAAGTGTAAATACACATTATTATAATATTGAGAATATACTTCTTCGTGGGTATGTAACTCATTCATTAAGGGTGAACCACATATATATCTTATCTTCTGTATGTTTATCGCTTGCCCAAATCCTCACACACATGGTGAAGGCCTTCATCTTCACCCATCATCCATCACACCTCATTTCTATGTTGGACTCAATCTTGGCCATCCATTTTTGAGCATCAACAAATGTAGGAACCAATATGGAAACCATTTTTAATTGGATTGTAACTAATGACACACATTGAATTTGAAAAGATCTTCAAATAGATGTAGGAATTAATTTGGATTTTTTTATATAAAAAATTAACAATAAAGTCAAACTTAACATACATAATTGGTTTATTTTAAAAAAATTATTGTTTTATAAATATAATAGCGTACATACAATTTTATGTTGAAAAAATAATGTACCTATTCCTTCTTTTACGAAAAATAATGTTACCTAGTATGAATTTACTTATTATTAAAATAATATACCCAACTTTTATAAATGCATTTTGGATATAATTTACCTAACAATTTCCTATTATGCAACAATATAACTTGTAATTTACCTATTATATGGGTATATTGTTGGTATATTAAAGCCATAACATTTTATAGGTATATTGTGAAAATAATTTATGGCTTAAATATCAAAATGGTCCCTGTGTTTTATCGTGGTGGCTAATTTAGTCCATGTATTTTTAATTTGGCCAATTTAATCCCTGTGTTTAGTACAATTTAACCAATTTGGTCCAATCCGTTATTTTATATTATGAACCTTTTTTTTCTTTTAAAAATCCTAAAAACCTTTTAAAATTAATTATTAAAAAAATTGAATTAGCTTAAAAATATTAAGACTTCATTAAAACATAGCAAAGGACGAAAAAGACCCTCCATAGCCAATCCCTTCCGTTTCTTCAGCTTTCTACAACTTCTCCAAAGCAAGCCCCAATCACCAGCTCCAATTCCAGATAAACAAAGACTTTCCAAACCCAATTTTGCATCAGAATCCTCATATGCACAGAACCCATATTCTGTACCGGCATCAAAAACTTGTTCAAAACCTTCCCCACAACAACCGAGATTGACAATTCTTTCAAAGAAGGGTAAATTGAGAATCCGCATGAGTAAAAGAGGCCTGGAGAGATTGCTACACAAATAGGTGAGTTGGGTGCATCCTGCAAAGAAAGAAGTACCTCAAATTGTTGAGGGACAAAGGAAGAGACTAAGAGAAGGAGATGATCCGCAAAAGTGGTTGAATTTGTGGTGATGAATGGGGGGGCATAGACTTTTTATTTTTGGGGGTGGGGGCGCGCCCGGGAGGGGGGGGTGTGTGATCGGTGCATAATTACATATCATTTTGTAACCTTTTAACTTATGATTTGGTTATATTTTTGAGTTAAACTTGTGCTTTTAATAAGTTTTGTGTTTGTTTCAGTGTTATAAGCTTGAGACTTACTAATTGCATTTTGGAGACAAGTTAGCTCAAAACGGTGTCTGCAGATCAGTCAACTTCACGGATTGGACTGTACTTGATCAAGAAGAACCAGATAATGAGCTATATATCATTAGAAAGATACGGAAGTCTATTTTCTGTAGAATTTTACGGTTCATGATTCTGAGTCTTCTAGATAAAGTTATACATGTTTTGGCAACTTAAGGTCAATTTCGGCAGCATCTGCGTTACTGGGCCAAAAATCACATTTAAAGGCCTTCCCGATTTTTCCTTGAGTTGGGCTGCATATGCTTGAAAATATAATTCAAAGAGCTTCAAGATCCAGATTTTTCCAGATTTTTCAGAATGAAGCCACAAGCCCAAAACGAGCCCACAAGCTGGCTGCAATGCATTGTCATGCATGACATATGCATGATGAAGTGTTGTTGATTGTGGGAAAGTTTGGTGAAGCATATTCAATACCCTATTGTTGAGTGGATTTTTGCAGCACCCAAAAGATGATGAAGTGGGAGCTGCAATACTAAGCCTAAAGACAAGAGGAATTGTTTTCAAATGCAATAATGTGTTAGGTGAATTAAGTGTTGTAAGTCGGTGAAGTGAGTGTGGTTAGTGAACACACTTGTATATTCAGATTTTCACTTCCCCTAGGCCTATAAATAGGGAAGTTCTCTAAGCTTGTAATCACAGCCAAAAGGGGGGGAGCTCTCAAACACTTCTCTAGAGCTCCCTTCCCTTCTCTCCCTCAAATTCTCTTAGTTTCCCTTTGTAGTTCTCAATTGTTGTAATAAGATCATTCTACTAAATTTTCTGTTTATTAAATCTCAAACACTTCACAAACACATTTCTCTCCCTTCCCTAAGTTCTCAAATTCTCCAAGTTCACAAACATCCTCCAAATTCTCAACCCCTCTCTTATTCTAAATTTCTTCAAACACTTCTCCCTTCCTTCATCAAATTCTCAATGTTCACAAACACTTCTCCAAGTTCTCAAACACTCTCTTCCAAATTCCCCAAGTTCTCACACATGTTCTTCCAAAATTCTCTAGTTTCTCAAACACATTCTCTTTCAAAGTTCTCTGTTCTTGAACACTTCCCAAACATTCCTCCCTTATCTTTCTCAAACACATCTCTCCAAGTTCACAAAAGTCTCCATGTTCTCAAACACTTCTCCTTCCTCTTCCAAATTCTCAAGTTCTCAAACACCTTTCTCTTTCTCTTCCAAAATCCTCAAGCTCTCAAACACCTTCTCTTCCAAATTCTCAACTTCTCAAATGTTGTACAAATCCTTTTTGCTTCTTTTGTTTTCATTTCTGTTTTGTGTAGGAAACTGAATTGGATCATTCAATCACCAATCCCTGTGGAATCGACCTCGCACTTACATATGCTAAACTACCAACGGCTCGTGCACTTGCAAGTATCACAAGTTGAGGATGCAGCTGAATCCATTTTGGTGCAGTTGAATCGACGCGAACAGTGTGTGTGTGGAGCGCGCGGCAGGGCGAGGTAGCTGAGATTGGATGGTGGTGGCATATACAATTCTGTTTTGAGTGTGTTAGTGTTTTGATGGCAGCGGAGGCCTGGGCGGGCAGGGGGAGGTGGTTGAGATTGGATGGTGGTGTCTTGTTTTTTATTTTTATTTTTTTATATAATAATTCTTTTTGTTTTAAGAAAAAAATTCAATTCAATTATTATATTAGTTTTAAACACAGAAAATTAACAAATTGGATCATATTGGCTAACAGTACTAAACACAGGGACTAAATTAGCTAACACGGTAAAACATAAGGACCATTTTGACATTTAAGCCATAATTTATCTACCCGTATTGGATATATACAAGATATATAGGTATATTTGTAGGTACATAATATTGTATTGATAATAATTTACCTATTTTATTTTATTTATAATATTTTATTGGGATGAAAGTTGAGGGATTTTTTATTTTTTGAAAATTTAAGGATTCTCTTTATTGGTAGAATTTTTAGGGATTAGAGGGAATTCCCAAAAAAAGGGAGTCATTGATATGCTATAAATGAGGAAGTATTAATTCAAAATGAGAGACTTAATGACATGCTTGAACTTATATGAAGTTTGGATGTAAATATGTAGGAGTACTATGACCTTTTATATCTTACGAGGTATTTTAATTTGAATTTGGGTTTTATACATAGATTTCAAAATTAATGGGTTGATGTCTAGAAAATAGAAATTGTAGGGGCCTATATTAGACCAACCCTAATTTTTAACTAACTCATCATTCCTAAAATAACATGTGTTCCAATTAATTAATGGTAGCATTTTCAAAGTTGACATTTTCTTAACTTCAACTCATCACTTTTTGTTCATATTACTAAAATTCATTTTTTATAAGTAAAACCCATGACTAGGATCCAATTCATCAAGCTCAAAATATGATTTATTATAATTTTCAGATTCTCAGAATACCCCACATGTTTGCAATTGTTGTTTTCTCCCTTGATTGTGCTAAATATACTTTGAACATGCAATTAAATTGTCATTAATATCCAAATGGTGTGTTTTAATTTGGCTTAAATTTAGGAATTTTTTAGAGTAAGTATTTTCTCTCTTTTATTTTTAATCTAGTTCAGAATCTAAATGTTTTGGGCCTATTGAATTTATGAAGAAACATTTAATATACATGTCACATTTCACCTATTATTTGTACCTATTTATTCCAGCAATTTTTTTCTTTTTTATGAATAATATACCGATTTTTTGGTACTACATATCTTTTGTAAATGTACCTAGTTTGTTTACCTATAAATAACATACCTATTTTTAAAAATAAAGATGTGCCTATTTTTTTTTATCTAACTAATGTACCTATTTTTAATTTATAAAAAATGTGCAGAAATTTCAGAAGAGCTCTTTTTTTTTTTTTTTTTTTTTGGTGATAAGGATATTTATGATATATTGATTTTTGGTCAAGCCTATGACAACAATAGGTTAAGGCCTGGCTTTTTTTAAAAAAAAAATAATAATAATAAATTTTGATAGAATTTGGAATTATGATGCCATGCCTAACTTGTACTAAAAAAAGGAAAGAAAAAAACCCTAACTTGAAATTTAAAAAGATATTTAGTCATATATCCATTCTCAGCACTAATAATATAGATAAGCTCTACACCATTAAATTTCTATAAACAATCCAAAAACAAAAAAACCTAAAAAATGACAACTGGCCCTATTGAATTTAATTTTGATTATTAGATTACTTTGATGCCTATTGAGTGTTTTGGGTTTTTTTTTATTTTTTATATGAGGTTTTGAGGTTGTGTTTGTTTTAAAAAATCAATGGCAGTTTTGTAATATAAAAGAAGTTAAAACCTTTTTGTTATGTTGTAAATGAGCTTTGAGTGTGTTTCTAAAGTCCATTTCATATAGGTTTTTTTTTTAAAATAATAATAATTTGGACTCCTATATTGGGTATAATAGTGAATCTTCTAAATTAAAATTGCTGAGCTCTATTAACATGTTGTTGTGTTTGGCTATTGGAGAAGATTTACCTATTCGGCACATAGTTGCTTTGTACTTTTGTTTGTTCATCAATAATATACCATCGCTTATTTTAAACAACAAAAAATATACAAAAGCCCTTATAGAGCCTGTTTGGAGTAAAAACCCAAAACTAACCATATGTTATTTTCTAATTGGTTCTTATAAAATTTTAACACATTAAGAACCAATTAGAAAATGACAAGTGCCTGGTTTTGAGTTTTTCTCTACAAATAGACTTTATATAAGTTTCTGTACAATACGTCATGCTAAAATGAATTTTTGAATAAATATTTAAAAGTTGTAATCCATATAGAAATTCCAAACCTTCCAACACAATATGAGTTGTTTTGGTGTGGGAGGATCATATCTCAGAAGCCTACCAGTGGATTCTCCTTCCAATAGTATAAAGAATTTTTTCCTGCAATTTCCAATCATTGAACATACAAACTAATCAACAACAACAAAATTAATAGTTACAAAATTTTCCTTCCACTTTCCCATTTTTTCTCACCAACCAAACAGAACCAAAAATTATATCAGCAAAGAAATTGCATCCAGAAATGAAAAATCAAACAACAAGACTCAATCCATCTACACATAAATCATAACAAATAGATCTACATCTATATCACATTGAAATAGAGAAGAGAGGAGATAGGTACATCCCAAATTGTGAAATTCACTCAAATTTCTTGGTTTAGAAGTCATTTGAAATCCTTTAGGCCCCGTTCGTTTATGTTTTAGAGGCTTATTTTCATTTTCAAAAAACAAAAACAAAGCAAAAACGTGTTCGGTGGGCAAAAACTGAAAACATTGAAAATGTTTTCATAAAACGAAAACAACTTTACGTTTACTTCCACAAAACAAAAAAAGTTGTTTTTGTTCTCCCAGAAAACAAACGCTCAAAACACTCTCTCGCTCAATCTTCTCTCCCTATCAAACCAAAAACCAAAATTCTTCTCTCCTCCCTCACCCTTCTCTTCTTCTCTCTGGCTTGGCTCACTCCTCTCTACCAATAGGAACAACACACATCTTCTCTGACCCAAAATAACACAAATCTGCAAACTAAGAAAAAAAAATAGAGGAAGAAAGAAAAGAAAAGAAAAAAAGAGACAAGAAGAAGAACCACCATATACCCAGCTCAACCACCATCATCACCCAATCAAACCACCACAACCATTAATTAGTGGAACTAGAGAGAGAGAGATACAGAGAGAGAGAGAGAGAGAGAGAGAGAGAGAGAGAGAGAGAGAGAGAGAGATGGGTGGGTGTATGAGATTCATGCCATGGAAGGAAGGAGGAGTGGGTGCGGCCTGGGAAGGAAAGGAAGAAGAAAAGAGGAAGAAAATGAGAAAAAAGAAATGGCCTTGGGAAGGAAAGGAAGAAGAAATGAGGAAGAAAGAAGAAAAGAGGAAGAAAAAGAGAAACAGCCGTGCGAAGGAAAAGAAGAAGAAGAAAAGAGGAGGAAAGAGAGAAAAGGAGAAAAAGAAGAAAAAAAGAAAAGAAAAAATAAAGGAGATAAGATAGTTTTTTAGCTTTAATTTTTTTCATTGTTTATAATAATTTTAGTTTCTAAAAATATCAGAATTATAAAAAATACAACTGAAAAACAATTGTACTACCGGACACGTTTTCATTGTTTTTGTTTTCTGAATATGTTTTCTAATTAATCTTACCGGACGCATTTTCATTTCCTGAAAATGCAAATTTGTTTTCTTGTTTTCATTTTCTGAAAATATTCTCTGAAAACACTCTCCGAAAACGTTACCACGACGGCCCCTTACATTTCGGCCTATCAAATAGTGAAGCCAAATTCATTTACTAAAAATTAGCCCACACTGTATAATTTGGATTTGGACCTCTCAAATCCAAATCCCTCCTCCAAAATTTCACAATCCAAACGGCCCATTAATGAAAGATTCCAAAATGAAAAATCATTCTACCTTCTTTAAAAAATACCTCAAATTTTTCATGAAAAAAAAAACTTTAAATTTAGTAAGATATCCAATGCTAGAGACCAAACGAACCATTATAATTTTCAATTCCTAAATATTTGGTGTTACAAGATCCTAATTTAATTAAGAGATTTATTTCCTAGTATATTAGGACTCTATTTCTTTCCTTTTGTACAAATATTGTGTAATTAGGATTTTATCTTGTTTTCTAACTATTATGGTTACCTCCTTGTATCATAAATAACTCCTTTTGGGTGGTTGAGATTTCCTATTTCATATTTCTAGTAGAATTGTGATTCCATAACGTGATATCAATTAAAATTAAAGAGTAATGCTATTTAGACACACAATATTGACCACCTTAGCTGACCACCTTATGTGGCAACTGATATGTCATGTCATGTCAATTAATGAATGTTGTCATGAGTCCACTTACTAAGAACGCTAGGGTTTTCTAATTTGTTTTTTAATTGACATGGCGACATTCATTAATTGATTTGGCATTACACATCAATTGCCACATAAGTGGTCAGCTAAAGTGGTCAATGTTGTGTGTCTAAGTAGCATTACTCAAAATTAAAAGGTTGTGAGAGTTTTGTCAACTCTCTTGCACCAGTATTTCCGTACATCGGCCTATATCGTATAAGAACTAGATTTTAGAAAATCGAAACACCACCAGACTCTTCTTCTCATTGATCCCAGGAAACTGCTTACGGAGAGATGGACTCCACATCTTCGTCGAAACTCACCTTCTTTCCTGAAGAAATTGTACGTGAAATCCTCCTGAGGTTGCCGGCCAAATCTTTAATCATATGCACTGCGGTGTGCAAGTCATGGAGTTTCCTGATCAAAAGATGTAACTTCATTGACGCCCATCTCAGCCACCAATTATCATTCCAATCCAACCACCAAATCGTCGATGGTTGTCAAGTTCTTCTGCTGGAAAATCACACCAAGTTTAACTTGTTGTCGTGTTATGGGGATATCTTTTTCCCTAACCCTATCCCTAACCCTGCGTTACCTGGTGATGCTGCTGACTATATTACTGAGCTTATGAATCCGCCAATTTTGAACGAAAACAGTTTCGACATGGTCCAAACTCGTAACGGGCTTATATGCCTTACTTGTTGTACTGAGGACGACATAGCTGCGACTGACATCTTTATTTGGAACCCTTCAATTAGAAGGTATGTGGTGTTGCCTAGGCCTAATTTTATTGTATATCTCAAAAATTATAAAACTGTTCGTCACTACTTCGGCTATGATTCTCACACCAACGACTATAAGGTTTTGAGATGTGTGAGTAGTTGTTCTAAACTAGTTGCAGTTGAGATTTACTCCTTAGCCAGGGGCTCCTGGAAAACCCTTACCGCGTCAGTTCCTACATATTTTGCGCCTGCTACATGGCCTTTCTCTAACTGGGCTGTTGTCAATGATGCGCTGCATTGGGTCCGACCCCCTGAAAAAAAGGGGAAGGACATGGTCATTGTGTCCTTTGATATAAGAACTGAATTATTTGGCGAGATAATGATGCCTCAAGGTGTGAGAAAAACAGAATATACATACGCGGACCGTAACGTATGGATTTCAAAACATAAGGGGTCCGTTGCCTTGCTCGAGTGTAGTAATCTGTTCGTAATTTCTCAGACTCAACTTCACTTGTGGGTCATGGAAGAGTATGGTGTAGTGGAATCCTGGACCAAATTGTATACTTATTCTGTGGCAGAGTATTTTGCTTTCTCTCTTGGTTTTAACATCAGTCAGGAACATGTGTTTCTGCTTGATTTCCGTAAAACTCCCCCTCCCCCTCCACTGAAGAGCTATCACAAGTGGCAGAAACAGAAAACTCATCGAGGGTACGTAATAGATTTTTTTGTAGAGAGCCTTGTCTTACTTGGCCACCCCAATGCCATTTCCTACTAAAGTAGAGAATCGCTTTTGCTTTTGTACGTTCTTCATTGTTATATTGGGCTTGCTTCAGTGGATATGTATATTTCAACATGTAAATGTGTTTGCTATATTTAATTTCTTCAGTATTATCACTATGATGGAACATCAAATAGCCGTCACCGGTGTTATATAACCCATTGTGGTAGATTGCCAATTACAATGATAAATTAAATTGTGTTGTGTAGATTTTAAGTGGCACGACAGTTGCAAGAAGTAATTGTATGTCGTATTTCTAAAAAAGCGCACGATAATAAAAATTTAACTTAAGTGATTTCATGGCTATTTGTGATAAAAAAAACATTGAAGCCGGTGCTATAGCTGCTAATTTCTTATAAATTAACCTCTCTGCACATGCTCCCACTGCACGGTGGCTATAGCGCGACTTAACATCAGTGGCTGCAAAAGAGTTGAGGTTCTAATGTTAAGTTATGGTTAAACTACACATCAATTGTTTCAATTACAAAATTAAATGAACAAAAAATGAAAACAGATCAATCAATTCTTAATGAACAGAAACAGATCTGTGAATTCTTATTAAATTAAGAAAATAAAAGCTACATGAATATGTTTCTTTTTCTTGCTACTGGCAATGGCACAAATGTTTGTAATCAATTATATGATTTTGCAGAGAGCCTTGTCTTACTCGCCCACCCCAATTCCATTTCTTACTAAGTACTAGCAAGTAAGAAGTAACAACAGGATCGCTTTTGAACTTCATAGTTAGTGACTTGTTAGATCCTTGTGCTTGATTGAGTGCATATGCCTAGCATCTTACTGTAACTTATTACTTTAAGCGTGAGAGGCTTATTCGCGTTACGCACGACTTAACATCATACGCAAAGGGGGTTGAGGTTGTAATGTTATGCAGTATGGTGAAGTTATGGTTAACTACACATCAATTGCTTCCTTTTCAAGTACAAAATTAAATGAACAAAAAAAGAACTGAAGAGAAAAATATGTAGCAGGCAGTAGGACTTCATATGCTCCTGAACAACACAATATGAGTTGTTTTGGTGTGGGAGGATCATATCTCAGAAGCCTACCAGTGGATTCTCCTTCCAATAGTATAAAGAATTGTTTCCTGCAATTTCCAATCATTGAACATGCAAACTAATCAACAACTACAAAATTAATAGTTACAAAATTTTCCTTCCACTTTCCCTTTTTTTCTCACCAACCAAACAGAACCAAAAATTATATCAGCAAAGAAATTGCATACAGAAATGAAAAATCAAACAACAAGACTCAATCCATCTACACATAAATCATAACAAATAGATCTACATCTATATCACATTGAAATAGAGAAGAGATGAGATAGGTACATCCCAAATTGTGAAATTCACTCAAATTTCTTGGTTTAGAAGTCATTTGAAATCCTTTACATTTCGGCCTATCAAATAGTGAAGCCAAATTCATTTACTAAAAATTAGCCCACACTGTATAATTTGGATTTGGACCTCTCAAATCCAAATCCCTCCTCCAAAATTTCACAATCCAAACGGCCCATTAATGAAAGATTCCAAAATGAAAAATCATTCTACCTTCTTTAAAAAATATCTCAAATTTTTCATGAAAAAAAACTTTAAATTTAGTAAGATATCCAATGCTAGAGACCAAACGAACCATTATAATTTTCAATTCCAAAATATTTGGTGTTACAAGATCCTAATTTAATTAAGAGATTTATTTCCTAGTATATTAGGACTCTATTTCTTTCCTTTTGTACAAATATTGTGTAATTAGGATTTTATCTTATTTTCTAACTATTAGAGTTACCTCCTTGTATCATAAATAACTCTTTTGGATGGTTGAGATTTCCTATTTCCTATTTCATATTTCTAGTAGAATTGTGATTCCATAACGTGATATCAATTAAAATTAAAAGGCTGTGAGAGTTTTATCAACTCTCTTGCACCAGTATTTCCGTACATCGGCCTATATCGTGTAAGAACTAGATTTTAGAAAATCGAAACACCACCAGACTCTTCTTCTCATTGATCCCAGAAAACTGCTTACAGAGAGATGGACTCCACATCTTCATCGAAACTCACCTTCTTTCCTGAAGAAATTGTACGTGAAATCCTCCTGAGGTTGCCGGCCAAATCTTTAATCATATGCACTGCGGTGTGCAAGTCATGGAGTTTCCTGATCTAAAGATGTAACTTCATTGATGCCCATCTCAGCCACAAATTATCATTCCAATCCAACCACCAAATCGTCAATGGTTGTCAAGTTCTTCTGCTGGAAAATCGCACCAACTTTAACTTGTTGTCGTGTTATGGGGATATCTTTTTACCTAACCCTGCGTTACCTGGTGGTGCTGCTGACTATATTACCGAGCTAGTGAATCCGCCAATTTTGAACGAAAACATTTGTTTCGACATGGTCCAAACTCGTAACGGGCTTATATGCCTTACTTGTTGTACTGAGGACGACATAGCTGCGACTGACATCTTTATTTGGAACCCTTCAATTAGAAGGTATGTGGTGTTGCCTAGGCCTAATTTTATTGTATGTCTCAAAAATTATAAAACTGTTCGTCACTACTTTGGCTATGATTCTCACACCAACGACTATAAGGTTTTGAGATGTGTGAGTAGTTGTTCTAAACTAGTTGCGGTTGAGATTTACTCCTTAGCCAGGGGATCCTGGAAAACCCTTACCGCGTCAGCTCCTACATATTTTGCGTATGGTACATGGCCTTTCTCTTACTGGGCTGTTGTCAATGATGCGCTGCATTGGGTTCGACCCCTTGAAAAAAAGGGGAAGGACATGGTCATTGTGTCCTTTGATATAAGCACTGAATTATTTGGCGAGATAATGATGCCTCAAGGTGTGAGAAAAACAGAATATCCGGACCGCAACGTATGGATTTCAAAACATAAGGGGTCCGTTGCCTTGCTCGAGTGTAGCAATATGTACGAAATTTCTCAGTCTCAACTTCACTTGTGGGTCATGGAAGAGTATGGTGTAGTGGAATCCTGGACCAAATTGTATACTTATTCTGTGGCAGAGTATTTTGCTTTCTCTCTTGGTTTTAACCTCAGTCAGGAACATGTGTTTATGCTTTATTTCCGTAAAACTCCACTGAAGAGCTATCGCAAGTGGCAGAGACAGAAAACTCATCGAGGGTACATAATGGATTTTTTTGTAGAGAGCCTAGTCTTACTTGGCCACCCCAATGCCATTTCCTACTAGAGTAGAGAATCGCTTTTGCTTTTGTACGTTCTTCATTGTTATATTGGGCTTGCTTCAGTGGATATGTATATTTCAACATTTAAATGTGTTTGCTATATTTAATTTCTTCAGTATTATCACTATGATCGAACATCAAATAGCCTTCACCGGTGTTATATAACCCAATGTGGTAGATTGCCAATTACAATGATAAATTAAATTGTATTGTGTAAATTATGTTGTCTTTCTAAAACGCGCTAATAAAAATTTAACTTAAGTGATTTCATGGCTATTTATGAGAAAAACATTGAAGCCGGTGCTATAGCCGTTAATTTCTTATAAACTAGCCTCTATGCTCGCGCTCCCGCGCACTAGGCTGTAGTGCGACTTAACATCAGTTGCAAAAGAGTTGAGGTTCTAATGTTAAGTTATGGTGCTTCAAGTACAAAATTAAATGAACAAAAAATGAAAACAGATCAATCAATTCTTAATGAACAAAAACAGATCTGTGAATTCTTAAGTTAAGAAAATAAAAGCTACATGAATATGTTTCTTTTTCTTGCCACTGGCAATGCCATAAATGTTTGTAATCAATTATATGATTTTGCAGAGAGCCTTGTCTTACTCGCCCACCCCAATTCCATTTCTTACTAAGTACTAGCAAGTAAGAAGTAACAACAGGATCGCTTTTGAACTTCATAGTTAGTGACTTGTTAGATCCTTGTGCTTGATTGAGTGCATATGCCTAGCATCTTACTGTAACTTATTACTTTAAGCGCGAGAGGCTTATTCGCGTTACGCACGACTTAACATCATATGCAAAGGGGTTGAGGTTGTAATGTTATGCAGTATGGCGAAGTTATGGTTAACTACACATCAATTGCTTCCTTTTCAAGTACAAAATTGAATGAACAAAAAAAGAACTGAAGAGAAAAATATGTAGCAGGCAGTAGGACTTCATATGCTCCTGAACAACATAAATGCAATTGAAATGAATCTTTTAACTACTTTGATTCTTTTCCTTCAACTTCTCGGAAGCCAAACAGAGATTTGGATCCACAGGTTCCTGCAGCATACTAAAATCAAAGGCGATTAAAAAAAAAAAAAAAAATCAAAGGCCTAAATAAAATTGAGAGACATTATAATCCTTACCTTTAATTTGAAGAAAAGGAGAACCACCATATTTAATCTTGTGCCAGAATTTCATATTCTAATTTTAGTTTTTAAAATTTTTTTATTTTGCGTTTTTACGATAATACCCATGTGAGTTCTATGTGCCAGTTTCATGTGCGTTTTTTACGAAAATACCCATCGGACACAGAATCCCGATTTTACCCCTGCATAAATCCCAATTATCGAAGCACCCTGCTAAACCCGCCCTAGAGCCTCGACGCGCCTGTTTTTACAACAGAAGAACGCAGCGAAGAAGAAAGTGAGTGAGACAGAGATACTTGGAGAGAAGGAGAAGGAAACTCCAGAAAAAACTCCACCACCGAGGCGTAAGAAGGGAGAAGAATCATTGGTAATTTCGTAATTTGGTTCCGCCCTTTTCCATCATCACTGCCCGTCTGTTAGTATGCAACACTTTACTTTCCCAGAAAACAAATGAAAGAGATTCATTCGCATTTGTTATCTTTATAAATTTTTGAATGGTTAAAAGTCAATTTTATTCATAGTAAATGTTTTTTGATTAAATTTTGTGGTAATATTTTTCAGGTTTGTTGAAGTAAGTAAACGAGGAGCAAACTGGACTTTCCCATGGAGAATTGTGCACAGCATATGGATTTGAGGTGTGGATTTTATTGTTTTTTCATTTGCCTCTATGCTAGTTTCCTTCAACTACAAGACGCCCATTTAAATACTTGCCTAAGAACAGGGCCTTAGGTTAGTTTATGAGGTTGACAAACTAAAACAACAGAAATCTAGGGCTCAAGTTTTGTTCTTTTTCATGATCTTAATCTCAACTTTTATATAAGTAGGGCTATAGTGAATTAAAGCTTACAATTACATGCTACTTGTTAAAGAAATTTCTATCATGTAACTTGGAGTGAGCAATGGAAACTGAACTAGCTCGGCCACTTTTCCTAGGTATCTAGTTCTTCAGCCATTAACTGAAATATGTACTGCATGGTTCATAATATCTTGTTATGGTTTAAATTGGAAGGGCAAAAAACTCGTTTTCTGTCATTTTAAACCTTCATCCTCTTTTTGTGTTTTTTTTTTGGGGTTTAAGCTTGGGAGGTGGTGATAGCAACACCCTCATCCTGCCAGCAAAGAGAAGGAACAAAAGGAAGGGCACCAATCAGGTCCGTGCAGAAGTTAAATTACTAGTTGTTTTATTTTCTGCTGTATTCAAATTAAATATTACTTGAATCTGATTATCCAGGATCGTGAAAAACTCAATAAAAGAAAAGCAACAATGATTAGCAAATCCCAGCAAAGGAAGCTGAAGAAGTTGGAGGTGCGTGACTGTATTGATAGGTGAAAAACTCAATGCATTTTTGTTTCATTGTTCTCTTAACTTGACTTGGACTTGTTTGCTTTTCATTTCTCAAGGAGGAGAAGGAAAAATCCCTTTCTATATCGAAAAGCATTGAGGCCTTAGAGTACGGCTGTCTTCCCTGCTCCCTCTTTTCTTGATAGGTGATTAATATTTTAGTCTGTTTCCTATCCAAGTGATGTTTGATAGGATTTTTGTATTTACATTACCAGGAAATATAAGCTTCCAGAGGGCGCACATTCTCTTTTGCAGTCATCAAAGAATATTGGCAAGGTTTGTATCCGCGAAAGTGTTTACCAATATAATCAAAATTTTGTTGCATATCTTTCTTCTTAACAGCGTTTTTTTTCTTTTAATTTTTTTTTGTAGGTTGAGTCTAAAAAGGAAAAACGTAGGAAGGCTGTACTATTCTCCAAAGCTGGCTTTGGTGTTCCCCTTATTGACCAACCATTTAACAAGATAGATAGTGAAAGTGAAAGTGAACCTGAGTTAGAAAAAACTCAATCAAGGTCGGATCTTTGCGAGAATGATCAGGTGCAATCAAAGATAGTCCCTGCACAAATCCGAAAGAACACATTTATTTCTTTGGACTCCTCTCAGGGTCTAGTCTGTGGCAGAGGACCTGGCGTGAATGGTGGAAGTGCTGCTGACTCACCATATAAAAATGCTATTAGCAACAAACATGACAAATCTTTGCGAGAAGACATAAACATTTTGCCCACTTCAAGTGTGAATGATGATAGTCAAAGCATGAAGATGGTATGTTTCATCTTCATTATATTGAGAATTCTTCTAAGTATCTTGTCTTTTTATGTTACTATTTTTTGAACCTATTACATGAAATCCCATTATTGGTTGATACTTTTTAAAAAGGAAATTTTGTTGCTCTTATGGCATGTATTCTATACGTTGTGATACTCCCTCCTGCACCCTGCCCTTCAATAGAGAAAAGAAAAACAGGAACAAACAAATAATTTTAGATTCTAAATTTAAGAATGGTTTTATAATACTTGTAAGATGTGCAATCCAAGAGCACATTTGGATTTTTGATAGGTATCAAGGATAACTATGAGCACAATGTGATCAACATACTATTCATGTTCCTGTTTCTTACAGAGTCAGAATTGTGATATTACCAGTTTTTATATGTTCTGAGTGGCATTTATTTATTTATGACTGGTGTTACTGACTGACTGGAGACTGGGGGTGGATTTGGGACAGGACAAAGTAAAAGAAACACCAAATGTAAATTTCAGCAGGACGAGTAAATTATCAAATTCTCCTACACCGAGGTCTCTAATCGCCCCAACTATAGTGCATGTATCAAGGCCTGAGGAAGTTGAAAATGCAAGGAAGGATCTTCCAATAGTAATGATGGAGCAGGAGATAATGGAGGCTGTTAATGACCATTCTACTGTTATTATATGTGGAGAGACTGGGTGTGGTAAAACCACCCAAGTTCCACAGGTGGGTTTATTATCATATTATTGTTGTTATGTTTATATGTATTTTATATTCTTGATCCCTTGAAGCTCCTAATTCTGCATTTTGGTTGACATGTTGCAGTTTCTTTTTGAAGCCGGCTTTGGTTCAAGCTTCTCTTGTGTCCGAAGTGGTATAATTGGTGTTACTCAACCTCGTCGTGTTGCAGTCCTTGCGACTGCTAAGCGAGTGGCATATGAGCTTGGTCTACATTTAGGTAAAGAGGTCGGGTTTCAAGTTAGGTATGACAAAAGGATCGGTGAAAGTTGCTCCATCAAGTTCATGACAGATGGAATATTACTACGGGAACTTCAGGTTCTTTAAGCAACTGATCTTGTTAATGCTATCATGATTTGAGCAACTATGCATCAAATAATAAATTTCTCTATTTGGGTTTCTATTAAGGTTGGGTTCTGTTTTCATATTGATACATATACGGTTTGGATGATTGAACCAGTGATTAGAACCATTCAGTTTTTAGCTTCTCAGCTAAATCAGAAATTGTTTAGCCATTTGATTATCCTTGGCAACTTCTGATCTGCATTTTTTAGAATCCTTGGGTAGCCCTAGGAAGGATATGTGCACTTTTCTTACAATAAGGACATCCTTAACATAGAAGAATTCAGTATATGTATATACATATATATATATATATATGTATGGGTTAGGATCCTGGGACAAACTATTTTACGCATAATTACGACATTTCTCTACAATTTGGGAAATGTTTTACATGAATGGTTTTGAAGGGAACCTACAAAATAGATGGTTTTATATATTGGGAAGACAATGTGGGATGAGCTGAACAGCATGGTTCTCTTCTTAAAAAGAAAATCCCTTTTAAGTTTTGACTATTCGTATATATCTTAAGTCTTAGTAGATCTCTCTCTCTCTCTCTCTCTCTCTCTCTTTTTTTTTTTCTCCTCACTCACATTAGTAGCTGGTTTCTCTTATCTTATCCAAAAACGAAAAAAGGATAAAAATGCTTTGACAAGCTGCAGTATTAATTTGATATGCATATATAATGGGCAATGGGTACCCATTGGGCTTAATGGACTGCTAGTGGGCGGTCAATAGGGAATCATATCGGTACTGCCTTGGATGTGTCTCAAGGCTTAGACGGGCGGTGTGTGGGTCGGTGTCTGAGGAATTGTGTGAGGTACCAACAGTGCTCATCCTATAAAATGTCATATTAATACTGCAGCTTGTCATTAATGTCTTCATTTTTATCCTTTTTTTTGTTTTTTTTGTTTTTGGGATAAGATGAGAGAAACCAGCTAGATTTTTGGATACTGTTCCCCTTTACTAAAAGTACTTGTACTTGCACAATTTAATTTTGCATCAAGGCACGCAAATGGCCCGGTTTTATTCAGCCCTGAACTTAATTTCTATTGGTTTTGGTTTTCACTCTCTCTCAATTGTACAAGTATTGATCATTACTTCTTGGGATCTGTTTCCAACTTTTTTTTTGGCACTAATATTTTATCATGTCACCGTTTTTGTGAAATTTTTTGGAGTTTAGTTAGATTTAGTTATCCTTGTCCATGTACTTAAACCAAAGCTCTTTATTGCACAGAATGACTTTTTGCTGAAGCGATACTCTGTCATAATTCTTGACGAGGCTCATGAGCGGAGCTTGAACACTGACATTCTTATCGGAATGCTTTCACGTGTAATTCGTGCTCGCGAGGTGAAGCTCCATAGTGTTGATCATGAAAAAATTTGTTAGTCAAGGTTTTTGAACCATTTGTCGTACTCATTTGCATGTGATGGCAGGAAAAATATGCTGAGCAGCAACGGGAGGTGCTTTCAGGAAGAACTATAAGTACTGGGCAACAGATTTTTCCATTGAAGCTTGTTCTGATGAGTGCCACCTTGCGAGTGGAAGACTTCATGTCTGGTAGAAAGCTGTTTCGCAATCCTCCGCCAGTTATAGAAGTTCCCACCAGACAATTTCCTGTAACAATTTACTTTTCAAGCAGAACCAAGGAAGAGGATTATATTGGGCAAGCATGTAAAAAAGTCTTGGCAATTCACAAGAGGCTGCCACGCGGGGGCATACTTGTCTTCGTCACTGGGCAGAGGGAAGTAGAGTATTTGTGTCGAAAGCTACGTAGAATTTCGAAGGAACAGTTTAAAAAAACATCTGAAGGGGATATTAGGAGTGATGTCACTGAAGTTTCTGAAAGAAGTGCTACTGAGGAAATTGACATGAAGGAGATCAATGAAGCATTTGAGGTTCATGGAAATTCGGCTGACCATCAAACTGACAGATTTAGCCATAATGATGAAGATCAGTTTGATATAGATGGCGATGAGTTGGATGATTCATATGATTCAGAAACAGAGAGTGAACTGGAAATTATTGGTGACTATGGCGACTCATTGATCCAAGCTAGCCCGGAAATTGATGGTGATGTTGAAAATGTTTTAGGAGAGGAAGGGGGCATTACTCAACTGAAGGCCGCTTTTGAAGCTTTAGATGCAAAAACTTCATTTAACTTCAACTCTGATGAGAAACAACCTATTTTAGTTACTCCAAACACTTGCCACAACCAATCCAATCCTAGCATGGGAAAAAATAGTGGAGTTGAAGAGAATACTTCTCCAGGTACATTGCATGTTCTCCCTCTTTATGCCATGCTTCATGCGAAAGATCAGCTTCGTGTATTTGAAGAAGTCAGGGAAGGAGAACGGCTCATTGTTGTGGCCACCAATGTGGCTGAAACATCTTTAACTATACCTGGGATAAAGTATGTTGTCGATACTGGAAGAGAGAAAGTGAAAACCTACAATTCCTCAAATGGCATGGAAACATATGAAGTACAGTGGATAAGTAAGGCATCAGCTGCTCAACGTGCAGGAAGAGCTGGAAGAACCGGGCCTGGATACTGTTACCGTCTGTATTCTTCTGCAGCATATAGTAACGTATTTCCTGACTTTTCTCCGGCTGAAATATCTAAAGTCCCTGTTGATGGTGTTGTACTTTACATGAAATCCATGAATATTGATAAGGTGGGTCCAAAATGTCTCCTGGCCAAACTTTAAGCTATTAATATGCAATTAAACATTTTGAAGTTTTCTTTCAGTAGCTTGATTTGTGAGGTGGGAATATAGTTTAACTTCACAAGATTTTCATGTGCAGCCCACTGACTATACGTAAAATTGACAATACTGATCTGATTGGGGTTAGGTTTGGGGTTCTGAACCTGTTGATTTTTATATCTTAGTGCTTGTAGATGTATTATTCATCTTCTAATGTTCATGGTTTTGGATGGTTATTACTAAGTTCTTGGGCAGCGTTGGCTTGTTTCACCTGAAAGTATGCTCTATTTTGTTAACATTATTTTATTTAGAGATCTTGTGTGTCATCTTTTACGTCTGGACTGCTGTTATAGTATATGACCTTTTTTTGTGTCCATCCCAGGTATCCAATTTTCCATTTCCAACTCCTCCAGAGGGTGCTGCCTTGGATGAAGCTGAGCGTTGCTTAAAGATCCTTCAAGCACTTGACAGCAATGGAAGACTGACACCTTTAGGGAAGGCCATGGCTGATTTCCCCATGAGTCCTCGCCACTCTAGGATGCTCCTTACGGTTATTCAAGTAATGAGTAAGGAGAAGAGTTACTCTAGGGCTAATTTAGTGCTAGCATACGCAGTTGCAGCAGCAGCTGCTTTGAGTTTGTCAAATCCTTTTGTCAGGCAGTTTGAAGATAGTCACACAAAAAGCCAAGACTTAGATAAGGACGGAAATTCCAGTGGCGCCGTGAACATTGAAGTTATGGACAAGCAAGAGAAGTTGAGAAGGAAGAAACTAAAAGAAACTGTAAAAATGTTTCGTGAAAAATTTTCTAATCCCAGCAGTGATGCTCTGTCTGTAGCTTATGCTTTGCAGTGCTATGAACTTTCGGAGAGCCCAGTAGAATTCTGTAATGTCAATGCTCTACACCCGAAAACAATGGAGGAAATGTCCAAGCTGAGAAAGCAACTACTCCAACTTGTCTTTAACCAAAGTGGCGTTTCTGGTGGGCAGAAAGATTTTTCATGGATTTTTGGAAGTCTGAAAGATGTAGAAAATGTTTGGAGGGTTTCCCATGATAAGAACCCGCTATTATTGTATGAGGAAGAGCTCCTAGGTCAAGCTATCTGTGCTGGTTGGGCAGATAGGGTTGCCAAACGCATCAGAGGAAGTTCTGGGTTATCTTTAGGAGATAAAAAAGTTCATGCAGTTCGGTATCAAGCCTGCATGGTTAAAGAGATTGTGTTCCTCCACCGTTGGTCATCTGTTTCTAATTCAGCCCCTGAGTTTTTGGTATACAGTGAGTTGATACAGACAAGACGTCCGTACATGCACGGTGTTACTAGTGTGAAATCAGAATGGCTTGTTGAGTATGCTCGGTCTCTATGCACTTTCTCCGCACCCCCAACAGATACCAAACCTTACTATGAGCCTCTAACTGACCGAGTATTACATTATGTCATTCCAGCCTTTGGTCCTCATTTATGGGAGCTTCCATCACATAGTATTCCAATTAGTAATTATGCATTCCGAGTGGCAGTTTTTGCTTATGCTTTGCTTGAAGGCCAGGTTTTGCCATGTTTAAGATCTGTTCGTAAGTATATGGCAGCCCCTCCTGCTAGTGTTTTAAGGCCAGAGGCAGCAGGTCAAAGACGGGTTGGGAGTCTTTTGGCTAAGCTGAATATAAAAAAGATAGACAGCTGTGCTATGTTAAGAGAGGTCTGGAAGGAGAATCCCAAGGAATTGCATCCAGAAATCATGGACTGGTTTCAGGAGGGTTTCCACAATAATTTCAAAACTCTTTGGTCACATATGCTTAGTGAAGTAATTTTAGAGCCCCAAGATCGATTCCCGAAGACATCAAAGAGAGTTAAAGTGAAAAAATAAATTGCTGGTATGTAAGTTTGGCCAGCATACTGACATATTATTGTTTCTCTATATAACATAATTACAATTCTGTGATTTAATGTGAAAAATAGCCAGAAGGAATGATCAGCCACTGTATCTGTATGGAGATGCATTGACCTTGACGTGCCCTCTGACTGAAGCTACTGCAGTTAGGTAATCCGCTCTAAATGTAGACCCTTTTTCAGTGAAATATAAGAAGGAAATGTATAGGAGAAAAGAGATAAAGGAGGAGGAAGGGGAAGGATGGCTGAGGGACAATGTACATGGAATGGTACTGGAAATGGAAATCAAAAGTTAAAACTAGAAACATTATTGCTTTCATTTTGAAGTTTTTATTTCACTAATTCCCCTTCATCTCTCCCTTATTCCCTCTGCCCTTCTTCCCTCCTTCCTCCCATACATTTACCCTCCATCTTTTAGTGGAAAATAAAAACGCAAAAATTTAAGTGTTTCCAAACAGGCGCTTATTTTTCATCTGTTTTTCCACAGGTTTCAGAGAGGATGATGATGAGAGATATCGGCCCCACAATTGGGAATCAGAACGACATGAGCACGATAAAGAGCATCCTCCAGGTCATCAATCCAAGCTAAGTGATGAATTTCCAATTCATAAAATCTATACCTTGGTTGAGTTTAAGCCCACTGTAATAGTTATCAAAGAACATTTTAGTTTGTTCATTCGGCATAACAGCTGAGGCTTAATAACCTTCTTGTTTGGACTTTCCATTTCATATGCTTTCTTGAGCTGCTTGGAGATTTTGGTTATTTAGAGTAGATGTGCGGATGGTTTAGTGATATCGATTTTGTTGGACAATTCGTTGAGTTAGTGAAAAAGATGCAGAAGTAATTTAATGTTTTACATATTTTGGATCTAAGACATTTCAGCGTACCTAGAGGTTTTGACTCTATCTATTCTAGCAGGTTTCATTTAATTTATTTAGCTTTTTAATATTTCAAAGCTACTTTTCCCCCTCAATCTCAAATAATACTTCATTTACTAAACTTTTGTATCCAATGGAAATTATCTATGGCCTGGATCTTGTTGCCTCTCTTGACTAAAACGATACTATTCTGATATACAATAGAGTGTGAAGCCAAGCCACACTGCGTTGTAAGGTGCAAAGTTATAATAAAATGGAAAATAAACATCTGTTCCACATCCTTCTCACTTCCCTTCCTTAACCCTTCTTCATCCCTCTTTTCTTGCCTGTATTCCCTCTATCTCGAATAAAAATAAAAACTAAAAACGAAAACCAGGGTTGAAATTCTGGATGAAACTGACATGAAAAAGATAGCTAAGACAGCATTCTACAAAAGGAAATTTGAAATGGACAGCAGCAAATAATCTAAAGTTAGATAAAGCAAAGACAAATCGAAAGTTACTGCACTCTAATTACTTTGATCTCATAATCGGAACATTATGCTACTTAAATACATCCCAATGTATTTTGGAATTTTGAGATACATTCCAATTCCATTCCAATTTTTCTTGAAATTTTTCGACTTCAGAAGTGGGATTTGATTTGGGCATGCCAAAGTTGAAAATTTTCAGATCGAAACTGCCCGAAATCAGAATTTCTTATTCAACTTGCACCCCAAACTCTGGCGAATTGGGTTATATATTAAAGTAAAACTATGTTCCGGATCGCAATAATTTAACAACGATAGATTTTTAGTTGGCTTGTATTCATTTTCCAAACTTAATATGACAAGCTTAGGGACTCGAGAGACCTTTGGCCTCTTCTCTGAGTTGAAGGCTACAGATTCTTCATTAACATCTCATATTTCCTAATTTTCACCTCTGATAGCACACTATTGTCAAGTTGAAAGTGTCTTTTCTCCCTCACCATCTGATCGAAACAAAAGCTCACACAACCTAGTTAGAAATATTGATTTGATTTGATGGGAATTGGGCATACGGATCACTAAAAGGGCTCTGGGAATTAGGACGAGATTACCCTCACCCTCAACAGTAGCCGCACATGCCATTCACGTGGTAATTCACGTGGTATTTTTGACGGACATTTGCATGGAATTGTGAAAAAACTAGCTGCAGGTGCGAAATTGATGAATAAATTTAATACAAGGGCTAAATTGGCTGAAAAATTAATTCATGGTGGTAATTTCTACAGTTGAAATAGTTCAAGGGGTATTCAGCAGTGTACCCTTCTCGCAATTAGCATAAAACTTACTCTTCAAATTTATATATAAAAGATTTGGGAATTAAACAAAGCTCATCTTGCTACAAGTGCAAAACTAATCAACAATACACATTGCGATTCAGTTATCTATTATTCGGAACTGCTCTACCGTTCAGACACTGCATTTGGACACAATATTCAACTCATTTAGCTCGTCGCTTAATTGGGGCATTGCAACGAAATCCATTTTCAGCAGCAAGATATCAAACAAAACAAACTAGCAGAAAGCACACTTCAAAACTGGTAATTGCATTAAAATGAAGAAGAGGCAAGTCTAAATAGCCATAATTGAAAGAAATAAGCTAACACCATCCACCAAACAATTGTAGCAGGCAATAACAATTCATTACAAAAGTATTTTAATCACTACCATAAAAGATAAGTTTTCCAATTCTCAACACCTAGCAACCATCTGACATGCTCAGGGTATTCCAGTTCACAGGTCTTGCACACTCAAACCTGCAGACATGAAAATAACATTTTTATCCCTTCAATCAGCCACAACAAATTCAACAAAAACCCAGTATAACATCAAATAAAATAAACCTAAACATTCAAAGTTGCCTAAATCATTTAACAACAAACTCAGTTACATAAAAAGAAGGCTCTCAAAAATAAATAGTATTACTTGCATCCTAACAGGTGAAAGGAAAAATGGGTGACCTAAAAACATATCTACAGTACTATAATATGTGTATGAACATACTTTCACAACCCATGAAACTCCATTTGCACAATAAATTGTGGAAAAATTATAGAGGCTAAATCGCGATAAACAAAACATACAAAGCTAAGAATTGTGAAGAATTCAGTTGATATCTTGATGCCTAAATCGCGATAAACAAAACATACAAAGCTAATAACTTTTAGGACATACAATAGCATCATTACCTGCTTCTAAACAGATAATAGTGTTTTCATAACATTTTACCTGGAGGAAGAGACTGCTTCAACTTGTCAGCCTTCTCTGAGTCGAACACACAAAGTGTGTACAGGTACTTGGAGCAACGAACCTTGAACTTGACCGCATCTTTGCTTCTCTTGATTTTCACCGAGCGTGCATCTTTCCTTCTTGCAGTGAGAAGGAAATCTTTAATCTCATGGATTTGCTTAGGCTGTGGAGAAAACAACAAACATGAACTCTTAGCACCAAAGAGTAACAAGTAAAACAATAAAGGAATCCAATATCAGCAAACAAGATCATAACCATAGCAGCCAACATGAACAAATAAATGTAACAGAACAAAAAACTTAATATTCCAAAACAATCAAACAGGCATCAAATTAGAAGTAACGAGACATCAGAAAACATAATACAGGAGTTTAGCCAGAATATGAATCAACTAAGATTGATAACATCATCACTGACGTACTGTAATCAGGAGATTATGGACAATAAAATGAAATTCTATACAACATTTCTATTGAGGTTTCAAGACAATCTTGACATTGTGAATTTTGACAGTTGTCTCTTACTAGCATAGAATCCAGAGTCTACAAAAAGGACTGGAAGCTAAAAAACGCCACTGAACCGAATCACAATACTATGAATTATCATTTTAAATGTAAACATTCATTTAAATATTATTCAAAGATATTCCACTTAACCTCGCCCATCATCCTTTGAACATTTCCTTCATTCCCTCTGCCTAGACTCTGAATTTTCATTCACACTTTGCAGTCAGAAAGATACTAAAGACTACGACCTTTTTTAAAAAAATAATTCTATGTTGGATTATACTCCCACCAGTCCATACCTAAAATGCACCTCATCAAAGGCTCCATTTATTCGAAAAACACAAGCAACTACGGCCATACTGACATGGATTAAAACCAGAAAGTGCAAATAGCACATAATCTTCAGTCCAGGTCCAAAAACACCCAAACAAGAAAAATTGAAGGAAACCCATTTCACTACATGGATCGATTCACACATAAAAATACCAGAGCATACACTTAAACGTGTCTATACGTATACACACACACACACACACACACACACACACACACATATATATATACATGTCAGTAAGTGCAAAGTTAAGTGTATATATCAGATGTGTGTATATGCATGCATACATCTATATGTTTACAAACATGTTAATCAACGCAATAAAGGGAGAAATGAAGATACCATTCTGACGGCGGAGAAGCTTCTCCTTCCTCTCCTGGTAAAGGCAGATCCACACGAACCAAGCCGCGTTATGTGTTCTGAGCTACATTTATACCTCAAGGTGCAAGAGGCTCCTTTAACCCTAGAAAAATTGGGTCGAATTACCTTTTGTAACCCTGCCCAACCTGGTTCTGCAATGGGCTTTTCTGGCCGAGTAGTTTCGCGGGTCAACACATATTAATAGGCTTTTATTACTCTCTCCCACTGGCCCACCTTCAATTTTGATGATTTTTCCCATTGGGCTCGCATTTCTTTCTATACTACCGACATTTATAACAAAATGTACTTAAAGTTTAGGTATGGTGACGGGCAGGTTCGTAGCCGTGTATGACAATACTATCCTCGTCTTCATTCTCCATCCCCGCTCCCCATCCCTTCGCCCATCCCCACCTCTATCCTCGATAAGAATTTTCAAGAAATCCATATACCCATCCCCCTCGAGGGTCTATCTCCCAAATCCACATCGAATCGCCGAGTTATTTACTTTTAAATAATAAAAAACTTATACTATATTATTACACTAATTTAACCTTAAATTATCATTTAACTCAACTACACACAATCATCTCAGCTTATTGGGTTGCAATTAGGGATGAGGTATAATACTATCCTCGGCTTGTCTCCAACCAGTGATTTTGAAAATTCGGAATAGGCGTGCCTCCCCCATTTTACCCTGAAATCTCCCTCCATTAAGGTGAAGGACCCCATGGGGATTTTTGTCATCCCTAAACTCTAGAAGGATATATATATATATATATTTTTTGCTTTAGTCTGAGAAGGTTTAATCCTCTTTCTTTTCGACATGTTATTATTCACAATAACTCTTGCACATCACAATTGCTCAATGTGCTCCAATAAAATTCTGATCTCTCTCTCTCTCCAACTTAGCTCGAATTATATTCCCAATCAGCCCACTAGCTAAGGCTTTTTATAGTTGGTTACATCTCAAAGGGATTAAACCAATTGCAATAAAATCACATGAAATTGCGTGCTGCTTTTTGCAAACAATTTCCTACCATTAGATGCAGCCAAGGTCTTAAATATCAGAGGTATCGGAAGTATCGGAAGTCAAAAAACACGGAAATATCGCAGGAAATATCGGGATATTATCGGTATTCTGAAAAAAATTGAATAAAAATCACGGAAATTGTAAGAAAAACTTGGAAATTTTTATTGAAACTTTGCAGGATGTTTATTTAGTCAATTATCTATTAGTTTATCACAAAAAATTGGAAAGAAATGCACTGCATGATGGATTTAATTGATTTAAGTTGATTATATAGCGAGCTGGCAAACACCGTAAGTGTAGAAAATATGTAGTAATTAAAGAAAGAAAATTAAACACACCATAATCATTTATATATAATGAATTACTACAATATTTTACACTTTATACATTGCATGGTAAGATACATGAGTGACTTAGTATCACATAGAGTTCCTATGAGGTTCAAAATTTTCACTATCTTCATCATCTCTATGTGTAGAGTAAGTATATTTTGAAGAGTAGTCATCAAATGATAAATCCCCAAAATAGTTTTGCATGTAATTGTTAACATGCCACCCATATGGATTCCGAGATTGGTTGACGTGTTCCATAAGCAAAATCATTTGAAGATTGAGTCTCGGATTCTTTCCATGAGTCACTTGATTCCATCCCAACATGAATGGGATATGAAGGGTAGGGAAATGGTTGGTTATGAGTATAACCATAGTTACTACTTCCTACTCCAATAGAGTCTGAAGTTATAGATAACGAGTTATCTTCTTGACTTGACAAAGTCCCCTTGCCTCTTTCTCTACGAGTATAGTTCTTCCCTATGGCACCAATTCATGACTTGTAAAAGCATGTGAGCATGTTGTCGGCTAGACATGCTTTGTTTATTAGCTCAATGAGCTACTTTTGTATTACTCTAGGAGACATGCTTTCCGTAGAGTGCCCAAATCAGTTCAATGAGCTACTTCTCTACATTTTTTGAGTTTCGTATCCGGGATATTATTGGGATATTATCGGGATATTATCAATAATATCTCGATATATTGACCAAATCATTCATAAAAATGTTGAAAATATCTTTCCATATTATCGGGATATTATCGGGATAATATTGGGACATTATCGATAAATTGACGATAACACTATGGTTCGTTGTTAAAATATCGGACCCCCAAAAATCAGATATTATCGGGATAATATCGGGGATATTATCGATATTTAGTACCTTGGATGCAGCATGCAATGTAAATTAAAAGCTTTAAAAGCTTTAAAAGCTCAAGGTCACATTACCAATTAAATACAAAACCAACTCAAATGAATACACCAAAGGGTTTTTTAAATCAAAACAAAGACATGAAAATGGCAATTGTGGGCTGAACCTCGTTTTGGTGTACATCATTGTGAGAAGGAATAGGAGACCTAGAAGAGGTGGGAAAGGGTTACAAGTCCCTTCCTTCTAGGTTAGGGTTTTAGAAAAGTCTATGGTGGCTGCTAGGGTTTTGCATACTCTAGTGGATTGTAGCGCACAATGACTGAAAACAAGAGCTTCCTAGTTTATGAGTGAAAGGAAAGGCACGGTTGAGAGGCTTTAGACTTGGTGTCCTTGTGCTTTTGCAGTCGGCAGTCGATGTTTGGACGTGGCGATGGAGACAGTGGATGAGTTAGTAAATGGGATGATGAGCACTTTGGCAATCTCGGATGTCGAAGCCTTCGAGGTTGTTGGAATTGAGGAACTCAGAGCGCTGAAGGCTGAGCGGTTCCTCATGGTGGGGAGATTTCTTACGTCCAAATAGATTCATAAGGAGTCGTTCATAAGTACCATGAAGAAGATTTGGCATACCATGGAGGGTTTACAGTGGTCCAACTCGATGATCCTTTGTGATTTTTGTTCTCTTTCAAAATTGATATGGATCGGCAGAAGGTTCTATAAGGATCGCCCTAGACTTTTGATAGGGTGCTGCTCCTGTTAACAGGTCCTGATGAAAGCTTCAACCCCTTGTCGATTCCATTGGAATTCCAAAAGTTTTGGATTTGGGTTCGACGTATTCCTCCCATATTTTTTTATGCCAGCAATGGGGGAGAGATTAGGGAGTTTTTTGGGTACTTTTGTTAAGGTGGACCGTGGCTTAAACGGGGACTGCTTGGGAAGTTTTCTAAGAATTCGGGTGGGGCTAAAGATCTCTGAACCACTTAAGCGTTGCATAACGTTGTGCCTCACCCATGACCAACCTGCTAAGCAATATGAAATCGAATATGAAAGATTGCCTTTCTTTTGTCTGCTATGTGGAAGATTAGACCATGTTTGGTCAAATTGTGCACTGCGACAGTCTAGGGCAGTGGTTAATGAACAATACAGGAGGTGGACTGCAAATGGTTAATGAACAATACATGATGAAAGATGTGTTTAGCATTTGTACTGCAAATGGGTTACAAGGGAAGCTGCTAGACGTTGGGACTAGTCTGAACGTAGACCTTTAGTCAGAAGTCTCACTAGTACAGCAAAATACCAAGAAACGACGAGTGATGGTTGCCCGTAATGAGGATGGGGAGGTTGAGCCCTCTGCGGTAGATATTATGACTGGCTTTTGTGACGTGCCAGTCATGGCTGCCTATTCCTTGGCAGGGGAGAAAAGTGGTGGGGAGGATGTTCCCATTGCACCATGGTGGGAAAAATAGTGTGATTTAGGAGGTGAAACTCAAATTGTCGATTCACATGGGCCTCCATCCCTGGAAGGAAAAAGTACAAAAGGGAGAAGTAGGGTTTTCATAGTGGCAGTGTTGACCTCGAGGAAGCCAAACCAAGGGAGTTCTTAATAAGCAAAAAGGAGTTAGAGAATCTCCAGTTACTACCAGTCCAATTGGAAAATCCGTGATGGGTCCCGGTTCATGGGCCCATTATGAGAAATGACGATCCTAGTGTGGAATGTTCGTGGTTTGGGTAATCCATGAACATTTCGGGCTCTAAGATTTTTGCTCATAGAGAAAAAGCCCCGTTTAGTTTTCTTAATGGAGACGAAGAATACTGAATGTTAAATGGAATTGGTGCTACGAAAGTTGGGTTTCTCAGGAGGTTTTGATGTTGGTCTTTATGAGATGATAAGAGGTTTAGCTTTGTTATGGCAAAACGATGTCCATGTCACTATCAAGTCCTTTTCGCAAGGTCAAATTGATGCAATAATTGGGGGATTGGTGAATACCACTTTCCATTTTACTAGCTTCTATGGTAACCCAGAGATGAATTTGTGCAAATATTCATAAGACTTGTTGCAGTGTATTAGGGGGGATGTTGATGGACCTTGGTTGGTGGGTGGAGATTTTAATGAAATTTTAATGGCCAGTGAGTATAAGGGGAGGAGATTTAGACCTATGTCACAATTGCGTGATTTTGGGGCTGCTGTTGAGGTATGTGGGCTTTTGTCACTCCAGTTCAAATGTTATAAGTTTACTTGGAATAATAGACGGCATGGTGATGGTAATGTATAGCTCCGTTTAGATAGGTTGTCTGAAAAATGCAGAAATGATGTCAGCATGCCCCGAAGATATTCACTTTGCAGAAATGTGTCAGATCATCTACCTTTTTCTTACATGTTTTACCCCCCAAATTGGACACCGATGGGTGAAACGATTTTTTTTTAAGGAGATGTGGACAATAGTGGATGTATGTCAGGAAGCCATTTCGAATGCTTGGGTAGGGAGCTCTGGGTCAATGATGGATAAATTAAAAGCCTGTCAATCTTCCCTTCAAAATTGGAATAGAGAAACAGTGGGTAATATTCCGGCAAAGGTTAAGCGGTTACAGAGTCAGTTGGATTCTGCACTGGGAAGAGAACCAAACTCGGCCACATTACAGGATTCAAGGGGGCCTCATATGTGAAATTGATACTTTGATGGAGCACGAGGAACTGTTATGGCGACAACGGTCAAGGGTCTCTTAGCTCAAATTTGGAGACAAAAACACAAGATACTTTCATGAGCAAGCTAAGCATCGAGGGAGACAAAATAGACTAAAGGGCATTTTTAATGAGCAGGGGCAGTGGTGTATACCTCGTGAGAATGTTGGCTCCATCTTTTGCAAGTATTTTCAAACTTTATTCACGTCAAATGGTAGTAATTCTTATGGTGAAATTTTGGAGGCTGTAAGGACTGTGGTTTCTCAAGAACGCAGAGGCAACTTTGCTTTCTTTTCACAAAGGCAGAAATTGAGTCCACTCTAAGTTAGATGTTCCCAACAAAATCTCCGGGGATTGATGGGATGCTAGCATTGTTTTATAAAAAATACTAGGATTTGGTGGGAGATCAGGTGTGGCTTTCTATCTCAATGTTTAAACGGTGGGGCTAGTGTTAAAGACATCAATCACACTCTGATTACGCTTATACCAAATGTGTTTTAATCGACAAGAGTTACGAGTTCCGCCCAATTAGTCTGTGCTCTGTGCTGTATAAAATTATCTCTAAATTAGTGGTTAACAGAATGAAGTTTTTGCTGCTAGTGATCATCTCGGAGTTTCAAAGTGCTTTTGTTCCATCTAGATTGATTACAAATAATATTATTGTTGCATTTAAGAGCATTCATGCTATCAAGCATCGGGGTCGAAGTAAATTGAAGAAGATGGTTTTGAAACTTGATATGTCAAAAGCATATGACCGAGTTGAGTAGCGCTTTCTATGGGTGATGCTTAACAAATTGGGTTTTCCTGAAAGAGGGGTGGCTTTGACAATGGATTGTGTAACAACCGTCACCTACTCAGTGCAATTATTGGGGATACCTACTCGAAAGATTGTGCTTTCTCGGGGGCCTACGACAAGGAGATCCTCTCTCGTAGTATCTTTTCCTTATTTGTGTGGAAGGATTATCAGCTTTGCTTACCAATGCGCATCGTGCAAAATGAATTTGGTGAGAGTTGCCCAGGAGCTCTTACCCTTTCACATTTATTTTTTGCCGACGACAGTCTTTTATTTTGTAATGCTCATCTATCTGATTGTTCACAGCTGTTGCATATACTTTGACTCTATCAACAAGCTTTAGGTCAACATGTCAATTTTGATAAGTCAGTCGTTTGTTGCAGCCCCAACACTAATCCTATCATGAAGCACCTGATTTCTTCTTTTCTTGGAGTGAAGATTGTGGACTGCCATGAAAAATATTTTGGATTGCCTACTGTAGTAAGGCGCAACATAAACCAAATGTTCAGTCATGTCTGTGAGATACTTTGGAAAAAATTGCATGGATGGAATTCAAAGCTTTTGTCAACAACGGGAAAGGAAGTGCTCATCAAAGCAGTTGTTCAAGCGCTACCTACTTAATTGGAAGTTACAGGTGCCAAACAAGATTTAGTTCTTTATCCGTTCGGGCTTGCTTAAATGTGTTACCAACAACTTTTAATTTGTTCCAGCCACATGCTACAATCCCCTTTATGTGGAAGATGTGGGAAAAAAAGGAGAACATTCACTTCATGCAATATGGAGTTGTAAAAAGATCAAGCAATTCTGGTGTTTTTCAGTTTTTGAAGCTAGCATGGAGGCAAGTGAAGGCTCCTTTGAATATTTGTTTGATATGATAGCTAAGAATTTCTCTGTTTTGACTTTAGAACAATTTGCATGCTTGTTCTGGAAAGCTTGCCAGCAAATGACTGGTTACATGGGAAATCTATGTGTAAATTGGAAGAAGTGGTGGAGGGGACCTTTGAAATGCTAGGGAGATATAAGGAGTGTAATGCCCGTCAAAACCACCCATAGAATCTCGATGTTTTTAATCAATGAAGTGTTTTTCTGATTAAGAAAAAAAAAACTCTTGTACATCAATGTTGTCCATGATGTCTGATTTTGTTACATGATGCAATTTCCTTGTGGACCCAAACCTGAAACGGTGAAGCGGGAGGATGGGTGCAAGTTTTCCTCTTATTTTAAATAATTTTTTTAATGAATTTTTCGTTAATCCACGTGCCAATATATGAGTGAATTTTTGGGTCCATATTGTATTTCAAAAATCTGAACAGTCCATCTTTTAGATACTCCTTCAAAGATCATCTCTGTAAAAATTCACTTGAATATGAAATCATTTGACCACTCAATTAATGGTTGTAATTTTAGTTCTTTTTTGTGGCACTATTTTCGTCAATTTGGTTGGCTACAATTAGATGTCGAAATGATTTTCAATCTATCTAATTTTTTGCGAGGTTGATCTACAAATAAAGACTTGAAAAATAGATTGTTTGGATCATTGAAAAAAAATTGGAATGGACCCTAAAAGATGTCCCACAAACATAATTATTTGAGGGATCTCACAATATATACATACATATTATGCTACTCTACAAAGGAAAAAGAGTTATATATAGTCCTCTTCTATTGAGGGACACCCTTTAGGGCCCCTTACAAAAAAAAATTCAACGATCCAAACATCTATTTTTTAAGTCTATATTCATAGATCATCCTTGCAAAAAAAAATAAAATAGACAAATCGAAAACTGTTTCGACATCCAATTGTGTCCTACAAAATCAATGAATACGGTGCTTAAAGAAAGTACTAAAATTCCAATAACTCAATGGAGTTGTCAAATGATATCCGATTCAAGTGATTTTTTGTAAAGATGATCTTTAAATGATTATCTAAAAATTGGAAGGTTTGGATTAGTGGAATACAATGCGGAGTGGACCCTATAAGGGTGTCCCTCAAATAAGCTTATTTGAGGGAACACTCAATGGAAACTCTTTGTGTGTGTGTGTGTGTATGGTAGACCCATTATTCAAATTAAAAATTAAGAAGACCCAAACTCAAAAAGGCCCACTTATTTCATAACCTCATAGTCAAAATCAATTAACCTAGTTAAATAAAATTAAGAAATATGACACATTGAACGCAATTACACATGTCAAAACTCTGAAAATAAGCTCCCAAATGACACTTTTTGGCTTGACTTGTTCTTTCTCAATGATTCAATGTAGACTGAAGTCCAAATTGTTTAACATTTATGGTGATTGACGATTTTTTATTATTTGAATTTATTTTATTTATTTTTTGTATATTTTGTTTTATTTATTTTATTGACTTTAAGACAGGAAGAAGAGGGATTTGGGAAATAAGTCTAGAATTTACAAACTTTTAGTTAGGATTATGAATTTTAAAGTCTAGAATTTGAGTAAATTTTTCCCCTTTCTTGTTGTATTGTTGTGTGAATTGCATAGTGTTTGTTATATCTGTATGTTACAATCTTGGAATTGAGGTCATATAATATTATTTGGCAAAAAGTCACTTTTGGTCCCTGTAATTTGCCACTTTTACCATTTTGGTCCCTGTCGTTTCAATTTGGTCAATTTTGTCTATGTGATTTTAATTTGAAGGAATTCAAGGACAATACTTATTACGGGGCATTTCGGTCAAAGAACAAAGGCTAGAAAAACAAGAAAGAGAAAAAATAAAAAAAAAGGAAAAAAAATGAGAAGAGAGAAGACTCAGCCACACCACCACTCCCACCAACCCACACGCCAAACACCATGCCCCTATCTCCCAAACCCAGGAAAACTCCATCACCTCGATCTTGACGCCATAACAGAACTTGGCTGCTATTTCGAAGGTCCCCCAAACAAGTTCTTCAATACAACACAGAAGAGAAATCTATTGAGCTTGTGAAGCAATTAAAGCCAACTGAGGCTTTGTTACTCAATTGGGCTATCAATATGATGGCTGATGTTGTTGAGGAAGAACTCAACAAAATGAATGCAAGATATTCGCTATGGTTTTTGCTCCAAACATGACTCAGGTAATCTTTTTTGCCTAGTATTGATTGCAAAATGATAAAAATTGATGGGTTAATCCCTTTTGTAATTCTTTCCTACAGATGTATGGTCCTCTGATGGTTTTGATGTCTTGACGTGAGTTAATCTACTAAATCAAGGAGATTTATTTCCTAAGTTAATTAGGTGATTTACTTCATTGTTTCATATAGTTGACACATCCTTGGATAATTAGGAGATATTCTCCTAATTAATTACTTTATCTATTTCCTTGTAAAGCACCGTTGTAAACTCCTATACCTCCTTATGGAGAAGAATACAATTAACCTAAAGTATTCAATTCATATTCATATTTTAGCATGGTATTAGAGCAATTGATTCTAGGTTGTCTCTAAGCCGTTAAATCATATCCTCAAATTCAAACACAAACCCTAAATCAAATTCCTCAAATCCAAATCCTAAACTCTCAAATCAAATCCTCTTATCAAACTCCCTAAATACAAACCTTTATCTTACAGTCAAATCATTCCGCTACAATAGGAAATGTCTCGCTTCCGATCAACGGAGGATCTTCCACCTCCATTCCTCAAATCGTTACTATTCAAAGTGACAACTCCCCGCTCCCTCCCGGCATCACCCTGACTGAGGCCAATTATGCCTTATGGTCTCAAGTCATGGAGATGCGCATTGCTGCAAGCGAAAATTGGGTTACCTAACCGGTGACACTCCAAAGCCTCCTGATCTCTCGCCTACCTACAACAAATAGTGTATTGAAAACTTTCGAATCATGGGGTGGTTAATTGACTCCATGTTCCCTGACTTGATGAATCGTTTTATTCGGTTTAGCGCCACCAAAGAAATCTGGGTTGCCATCAAGAAGACCTACTATGATGGTGGCGATGAAACTTATCTTTTTGATCTCAACAAACGGGCGTTCACTATTAAACAGAATGGTGCACCCATTCATAAATACTACAGCCAACTGCAAGGCATCTTTCAAGTCCCATTCGCATGCATTGTGTCGTCGATGTGACTAAGCATTAGACAGAACTGGATTGTCTTCGTGTTAACCTTTTTCTTACTAGTCTTGACCCTAAGTTTGATCAAGTCCAATGGGAAATCCTATACAAAAATCCTAAATTAGACCTTGATCATGAAGGGAATATTGTGGGAATGATGTTGTGTAGAGATTTCGTAAAACTCTACAACCAAACTTTGAGAGTATAAATCACCTAGCATGCCATATCTAATATGAAATCAAAGTAAGAGCGGAAGCATTAAATAAACTAGGGATTCATGCAAGTCTCATTTGGTCCCAATCTTTATAAGTCTATGAAAGTGTGCACCAAAGACTCTCTAAATCCTATTGGAGAGAAAGATAAGATGTTCATACCCTCCTATTTGAGAGAAAGATAAGATGTTCATACCCTTGGAGTGAGTCTTGAAACCAAGAATGGTGTTCAAGTATAAGGAATGGTCCCTTTGTTGTTGACTCTCCCTTTGATGTTAATTCTCCACCTTGTAGCTCTCCAAATAGGTACAAAGATATGCACCTCCCCAAAGCTCTTCACCAAGGATTGAATGGGATGAGAACATGAGTTGACAACAAGTGAAGAATGATGCTAGCACCCTTACTTGATGTGATAGATTTAAGGGGTTAGGGAGAGAGAGCTTGATGTTTTCTCTCTTCCAATTTCACTAACTTGAATTTCCAAGTCATATGGGACCTTTAATTAAAGTTTCATAACTTTAATTGAATAATTAAATTAATCTAATCAATTTAATTACTCTAGTGACTTGACTAATTCAATCACTCACTTGTCTAATGAGTGTTGGTCCCGGTCATCCTTAGTTGACTGTGTCAAGTGTCGGGTAATCGTTTGACCTTTGACTTTCACATTGACTTTGACCAAGTCACAAAATCATTCATTCTCTTCATAATTTCCCAATCGATTCCTTTTCGATGTGTGATCTTATAGGTTCTAATTAGCGAGGTAGTGGGTATGAATGATTCATTCTGAATCAAGTGTGAATTGTATCCCTCCATACAATTCTCCCTATTAGTGAAGGCTAATTATAAATAGTCCTTACAGCCTTCGCAAGCCATGAGTGATACCTAGCAGTATGTAATGGCTACCCAAGCTAAAAAGAATTCATTTAGAGAACCTAGGTAGTTTGTGATTACAATGCAATTTGATCCTTCTTTAATTCAATACTCTATGTCATATTCTCGGGATATGGTAAACTTGCGTCAAAATCCCTAATATGACATCTCTAGATTATATGATCCAATTTGATGAAATTACAAATGTTCTTGTTTCAATTTCCATCCAATACTTTGGCCAAAGATTCAAGAATCATATCTTTAGAGTATTCTCTCTTGTTAATAAGAGCATAGATTCCTTGTTGTATGTTCACCTGTCTCCGTACATGCTAGAATCCTGAGGAACACCTTTAAGTCACATTATTTTGATGCGACCGTATAGTGCTCTTAAAGAGAAACAACATATACACAAGACAAATATGATGTCTTAGGTCTAAGGATTAATTTGAATTATCACAACTTAGAATTCTTTGTTTGACACTTGTGAGTATAACTTCCATACAAGAATTCTAGAGTTGATTGCGTTCAATGGACTCCATCTTCTATAGAACACCAACACATTTATCTCAGTGTCTCTACACGAATGACTTGAGACTAGTCATCCTCCCAATTGAGCAGACATAATGTGTACCAGTCTTTGCGGGCCACCGTTGTCCAATTGGTGATCCTATGACCAGGAATATTTTAGGATACAATATTCATATGTATGGAAAGGTCTCATGCATCTAACTTCTTTAGACGACTTTCCATTTATATCTTAATCCATGGAGTTGTTATTTTGTGTACGTTATGTATCTAAAGCAACGTTCTTGCCCCTTTACTATTATATATTATTTCCTTAGAATTATCAATTTTATATTGGCTTTTAGGGCATATATCTAACATATCAAACCTTTAACTATGTTCGTTGAGAAATTCAACAGAGAATGACCATGATTGGTGCTTAAGAAGCTTTTGTCATGGTAACTCAATGTAAAAGGGGGGCCCAGACTTCTACCGGTGGCTCTTCTTGTCTACCACGCAGACTTGCGGCCTGGGTAGCGTTGACACGCGGCTTCCTGCTTTTGGGTGCGGTGCGGTTGTGCGCGGCATGCCAGCACGGTCTCACGTGCGTCGAGACGGTTGAATGTGGATAGAATGATTAAGTAGTGCGCCTGTCCGACTTGACTTCTAATCGAACGATTGTGGCCGAGAGAGGAACTAATCTCGGCCGTCAGGTTCACGGCCTAGCTACAAGGCCGTTTAGTGGTGGTGTTGATGGTGGGTTTTGGGCGGTGCTCGCGCGCTGCTGCAGTGAGTGACGGTCGTATGATATATGGGGTGAATGAGCGAATAATGAGGATGGTGCTCCGCGCCTTGAAAATCAAGGGTCGTATGATATATATTGATGAACGGATTCTCCTTACAAACTAACACTATTCCTAGGAAAGTAGGTAAAATATTGAAAGTGCATTACAGGAAAATATAAATTGCTCCGTGGGAGGCTTTGGTTGGTGTTTGAACCCTTTGAATGTAGCTTGAGCCTTGTATTTATAGGAAGAGCCCTTGGATGAGAAATCGAGGCTGAAAATCCGAATGGTGGAGCCTCATCAGAGCAAGTGGAGAGTCCAATCGACATTTGGGATCGTGAAGCATGGTGGTAGCCTGCGAGAGCAAGTAGGCAGTCCAACCGACATTTGGGATCATGAAGCATGGTGGTGTGACCCTAAAAATCCTGGTGAATCTCCCGCCGCCCCTAAATCGTGAGTTCTGCACCTCTTGCTGTGGAGACGCATTTATTGTTCTGATAGCTGTGACCTAACCCCTCAAGCTGCAAGAATCCTTGTGAGAATGTCCACGTCTAATCACTCTGTCCTTTCCTGTTGCCAAATCCTGACTTCAGTCACTTCCCACCTTCTCTCGTGCATTAAATGCTTGGTTGTGCCAGCTGGGTTTACCTCAATAAATAGGCACTACTTCATTAAATGAAGCAAGGGACCCTCCATCACGTGATGATTTGATTTTAATACCTCTGGCCGTGACTTTGCTCGGCCTCGGCCTTGGCTTACGATTCGAGGCCGAGGTAATCATGCCTTAGCTTTTCTTTCTTTTGTTTTCAGGAAGGCCAACCACTTCGGCAAAACACTGCGTTTTAGTTTCTCGGGGAAGTGCTTTGGTCGAGGAAAAAAGGACTCCTTCGGCCAGTCGTGGCCATGATTTATTAGGCACAAACACTTCTTAGAATAAGGCCTTAAGATATCGTCCGAGAAGAAGTGCACCTAGTGTGGAGGCGACAAACATACATATGCTTGCTATTATAAATTGATTGGGTATTCCTGATTGGTGGAACCACTCTAAAGCTCCCTGAAAAATATGAGCAAATCACTCAACACATCTTCCGAATCAGATCCTAAGTCCAATTGTTTTGGCTACACAGGGCTCTTGTATCTGCCTCTATAGCCACAACAGGCACCAAAGGTTATGTTTTAAATACTTCATTCAAGAAAAACACATGGATCATTGACTTAGGAGCAACTGACCATATGACATTTGATCCTGGACAGGAAAGGTTCAACTATGTATTGTGAACCTTCTCTTGGACACTTATAATGGACAACATTGTGATATAGGTGTTATTATCTCATTCTTAATTTTTTGGGTTTAGCTAACCTCATGTTGTATAGGTAATTGTCGACACTGTAACTATATCATAGGTATATGCCAAACGTTTATGGGATGCCATAGGTACATTGTCAAACAAGGACACAGCTTAAGAATTACTCTGTAGATACACCAAGTTCCCAAACTCCAACAAATTGCTTTTGGAGACTTGGTTGATTCTCTTGGTTCCTCTCAAAGAAAACTTTATATATATATATATATTGAGCAAGAGAAAAAGACTGGTTCTTCTTGCAAACAAGGTTGATGGGGTGAAAGCTCCTATTGGGAAAAAGAGAAGTCTCTTGACTTTTAGAAAAAAAAAATGGCTACATGTTCTGGACCTCCACTACATACTTAGTGCTATGTTATTAGCCTCACATCACCAATAAACAAATGATAATCAAATGCACACACACATACTCAATAAGAAAATTAGATTTGAGATATGATTATAACAAGAAAATTAACGAAAGAAGAAGTAGAGAAAATTAATGTGACCAAAAAGGAAGACGGTATGTATGCAGAATTGTAGAATCTTTACTTGATCTCCATCCCAAAGTAAAAACACTAGGACCATTTGGAAACCTCATTTACTAAAGCAAAAACCCTTGAGCACCATCATTCATGCCTTTCACTCCTGCAAAAACTAGACTACCAGACAAAACCAACTCAACTATAACAAAAACCAAAAAAAGAGAGCTACTACTAACCTCTGCAAAAGAGTGATCCTAAAACCATCACCAAAGAGACTCTGAGACTAAGAAGAAAAAATCTCAACTTCAGCTTATTAAGTAACTGAATTGTGAGAAGAAGTTGCATAGCCAGCTGCCCCATATCCTGACTTCTGTACCTTCTTCAAACTCCATAATTGGAAGCTCATTTTTACTTCAACATTTCTAATTTCAGAAATTTTTTCTACACCAGACCTCAAAAACAACATCTAATTAAGCAAAACGATTAATGAGCCATAAGTACAAATTTCCAGCAAAATGATTCACCAATTAACTAGTGAGCCATGGATTACCTGACGCCATTCACACGGATGGAATTTTGTTAAAACGACATTTGACCAATTACCTATACGATAGGGTTTAGTTGAGACAAACCCAGTTAAGATCTTTATCTATTTGCCAAAACCCCAATACCTACGAATTAGTTATGATCTCTATCTATTAGCCAAAACCCCAAATTACCTATACGATAGCAACTAAGATGTCTAGATTTTGGAAAACCCAGTTATGATCTTTGGTCTAACTTGAAGATATAAAAAAACAAGAACTAAGATGTCTAAGAATTTTGAAACCTCGTGGCTACGTCTCAGTTTTCTACAAAATAGTGATGCTCCGTGATTTTGAAAATTGATGCTCACTGAGAATTGAAAATTGATGCTTACTAGAATTGAAAATTTACCTGGAAATAGGAACTTCAAATGACGGCACGACTGAAGGATAATCCAGGATGCTCGCTAATTTTGGCCATAAGGTTCTTCCATATGTAATAGTGAATCATAAGTAGGAAGCCACAAATCTTCCCATTAAAGCACCAAAAAATCAGTGGAATTTTGCAACGAAAGACCATGACGATCAACCATGATTTTGGCGATTTATCGTTCTTCCTCCTTTAGTTTCCGTGTTTACATAATGGCAGGAGTTGTAAATACATAAATATTGGTGGACATAGTATTTGCTTAGATGGCTACACCACTTGGGCTTAGGACTGGAATTAATAGGTAACAACTAGTGTCCTGAATCAAACTATATTTCTAAATTGGACCCATATCTAAAAGCCCCTAATAATTATATATCTCTACATAGATTATCAGAGTCACATGTACACTTTGTGAAGCAGTTGGCCAATGTATCTGTCCCAAATAGTGTGAATGAAGCACTAGAAGACTCAAAATAGAAAGAAGCCATGAATGAAGAAATGTGAGCCCTCCAGAAGAATGCCACATGGGAGCTCGTTCCTTTACCTCACGGAAAGAAGACAGTGGGATGCATGTGGATCTATACTATAAAACTTAAAGCAGATGGATCCATTAAAAGATATAAAGCTAGATTGGTGGTGAAAGGGTATACACAATGGTATGAGGTGGACTACCAGGAGACCTTTGCCCCAATAGGAAATATCAACACTATCAGAGTCCTACTGTCCCTAGCAGCAAATCTAGATTGTCCACTACATCAGTTGAATGTTAAAAATGCCTTCTTACATGGAGACTTGGAAGATGAGGTATACATAGATTTACCACCAGGATGTAATTTAGCTCATGACAAGAAGAATCAAGTTTGCAAACTCAAAAAGTCATTACATGGTTAAAACAATCTCCTAGGGCATGATTTGGAATATTTACTAAGTCCATGAAGAATTTTGGATACACTCAAAGTAATTCAGACGACATCCTCTTCTTGAAGCGTGATGGAGGATAAATCACTACATTAATTGTTTATGTGGATGACATGATCGTAACTGGAACAACGTAGGAGAGCAACAGAAGCTATAAAAGTATCTGCCCTTAGGAATTTGAGATGAAGGATTTAGATGCTTTGAAATACTTCCTCTGAATTGAAGTAGCAAGGTCAAAAATATGTATTTTTCTGTCTCAAAGGAAGTATGTGATGGATCTACTCACTTGAAAACAAGAATGCTTGGATGTAAGACCGCTGACACATCAATTGAGATAAATCACAAGTTATGTGAAGACATGGACTATTTTCCAACCAATAAGGAACAATACCAGCACCTTGTTGGAAGGTTGATATATTTGGCACACACAAGGTCAGATATTGCATGTGCTGTGAGTGTGGTTAGTCAGTTTATGCATTCAGAATGATTCTCATACGAATGCATTTGATGGGATCTTAAGATACTAAAAGTTAGCCCTTGGAAAAGGGTTAATGTTCTCAAAGCATGGAAATCTTGAAGTTGTTGGATATATAGATGCTGAATGGGCTGGTTCCATTAGAGATAAATGCTCTACATTGGGTAACTTTACAATTGTTGGAGGTAACCTAGTCACTTAGCGGAGTAAATAATAAAATGTGGTTGCTCAGTCTAGTACAAAAGCAGTGTATCGAGGTATGGCTCAAGGAGTTTGTAAATTATTGTGGATCAGAGGACTCTTGACCGAATTGGGTTTTAAACTAGAGAAGCCAATTAAGTTACATTGTGATAACAAGTCAGCGATCGATATTTACCATAATCCAGTTCAACATGATCGAACTAAACATGTTGAGGTAGATAGACATCTCATCAAAGAAAAAATTGAGATCAAGATCATCTGTCTATCTTTTGTAAAATCAGAAGATCTGTGAGCAAATGTATGAATAAAAGCTGTATGTGGACGAGTGTTTTATGACTCACTTACCAAGTTGGGAATGGGTGATGTGTATGCACCAACTTGAGGAGCAGTGTCGACGTGAGTTAACCTACTAAATCAAGGAGGTTTATTTTCTTGTTTCATATAGTTGACACATCGTTGTATAATTAGGAGATATTCTCCTAATTAATTTATGTATCTATTTCCTTATAAAGCACCAATGTAAACTCCTATATATACCTCCTTATGGAGAATAATACAATTAACCTAAAGTATTCAAACATTAGCATGATGCATGCGATTGAAGTAATGAATTTGCTTAAGACCGTATACGAGAAAGAAAGATTACTGAAAGAGGAGAGATTGGAATCCAAAAAAAGAAAGAAAAAAGAGAACGGAGAGAAATGGTGGAGTTGGATTGGGTTGTGATACCCTCCACCTCCAGGCGACCTCCACCGCTGCAAGTACTTCGTCACCCTCTTATCCAATCGATGGCAGCACCACCCCCAAAATTGGTCAGGTTTTGGTCCATGTGGCTTCAAGACCCACAGCCACCAAAATGGTCACAACCTCTTCCATTGACTCGAAAGGCGGGGAAGTATCAATCTCCTCCCTCAAGCTCCCCTCCTTATTCCAGCGGACTAAGGGACATGGAAGCTCACCCTCCTTTTCTCTGTCTTTAAAATTTTTTCTTAAATGAATCAATTTTTTAATAATTTATTGACCAAATTGTCCCTCAACAACTAACAAAAGTTTAAAAAAATTGACAGAAATTGAGGATTGTCCTTGAATTGCTTCAAATTGAAACCAGTGAACAAAATTGACCAAATGGATACGATATGGACCAAAGTGGTAAAAATGGCAAACTATAGGGACCAAAAATGACTTTTTTCCATATTATTTCAAAGTGTTTATAGAAAGAAAAAAAATCATATGATCTTGTAAAAGCGTTGTTGTAACCTCATATATTTTCTCCACAAGAAGGAAAATACATATCATAATATTATAGTAGGCTTATTTATGTACATGACCCATGTGCTTTCAAAGTTGTCTCATATTACCACCTATGCTTTGAAACGTCTCAAAATACCACCTACACTTTTAAAAACTGTCTCACGTTACCTATTCCATCAATATTAAGAGATGTTCCGTTACGTGGTGTGGGCCCCACTTCTTTCAATCACTTAACAATGGAGAGTAAGGGTTATTCAGTTTCAGAAAGGGGGTATTTGGATGATAAGGGAAAATTGGGAGAAGAATGCTAGGGTTTTTGTGCCATAGACGCTAGTGGCAAGCATGACGTGATTTGCTGAGGAAAGAACAGCTCTTCATCGACTCCATCTTCGGGTTCTTCCTCGGCTTTGGCCTTTCTTTGTGGCATTTGAACGAACACGTCGTTGGCATATTGTTGGAGCTTCATTGCCCCAAGTATAGATCTCGTACCTCCCATATTCAAGACCACTGCTTATTCTCATATCGCTGCGGAAGAACCATGTATGTGCCATTAGAGGGTCATATCACTCTAATCATGAGTTTGGTACAGTGGATTGTTAGGAAATTTTTGAAACTTGGAACAAAAGTTTGAGTTCCAAACATAGCATTCTGTTTTCTGACCAGTCTATTAGCAATCTTGTGTTCAAAAAGGTTGTTTTTGGTGAAGGATTTAGTTGTAGTGGGGTTAGAGATAGAGGGCTTATTTGCTGGGACCCAATTCTTCTAATCTAGGGGTTTCAAGTCCAGTAGATAATTTCAGGCTTTAACTTCAGGGAGGGCTTCACTTTGTGGGATTTCAGATTTTGGTGAGTTGAAATGTTGGGGTGATACCTGATTGTTAAATGGTCATCCCAAATGGAACCCAGTATGTGTCTTTGGCAGTGGTAAGCACCATTTTTGTGGGATTCAAGAAGAATCATGGAATTCAGTACCTAGCCTTCTTCTCCCAATTTCCCATTCTCACCCAAATACCCATTTTTCTGAATAACCCTTACTCTCCATTGTTAAGCAATTGAAAAGAAGTGGGGCTCACACCACATAATAGAATGTCTCTTAATACTGAACGGAATATGTAATGTGAGACAGTTTTTAAAAGTGTAGGTGGTATTTTGAGACGTTTCAAAGCACACGTGGTAATCTAGACAACTTTGAAAGCACAGGAGGCATGTACATAAATAAGCCATTATAGTATTTGCTTGATCCTACTTGTACTCTAACACCCTAAATCTTATGTACGCCTCCACCACCATGGGAGACGAGAACATGACTTCTATCCCTACCCCAACACACCTACAACAAACTTCATTAGTCCTACTTCCGTTGTGAACATACAACATGAGTCATATCATGACATGTGAACAATATAAACTTGTTAGATCATACTGTAGAGGAATTCTAATTGACTTTACCGTGATTTCCATGGGTAGAGTGGCGTCGTGCTCATATGTTAAAGCATAAGGTGTCATCCCGTGGCAAATCTTTTTGAAGTTCTATATGCCCATAAAATTTGTGACAATTTTTCATGTCATTCTCTGGATTGTTCTAGCATTTTCCTTATGATATTGATCAAAATTTTGTTGCTAGATACTGCTTGGGCATTAGCTTGAGCATAATTGGGTATGACGGTGTGTGGTTTTCGGATTGTTGGATTGACCAATTATCCCACCTTTCCCCTTCTAAGATAAGAATTCGTTTGTGATAATAGGTTGGGTGTAAAGCTTCATGGGGATGTGATTCAATGTGGTTGTGCATCTAATTTGTTCAGGGTTGGGGCAAACTTGGGTGGCTGTGAAGGAGGTTGGGCTATAGGGAGGTGGTGAACTGACTAGGGTTTGGGCAAACGGGTTGAGAGGAGAAGGGGTGAGAGAGTATTTTAATTTTAAAATTTTTTCTATATAAATATTGTTTATTTAAAAGCAACGAATTTTTTAAAATAATTTATGGACCGAAATGCTCCTCAATAAGTAACGGCAGTTAGAAGAATTTAACATAGATTGGGCAATGTCCTCGAATTGCTTGGAATTGAAAAATCACCTGGACGAAAGTGACTAAATTGAAATCACATGGATCTTAATGGTAACCAAAAAAAACGACAAGGACCAAAAGTGACTAAATTTCATTAATTTCTATATTCGACAAAATTATTACGCAAGTCACATATTTAAATTAAAATGGACTTTTGACTTAGAAACATAAAACAACTCTTACATCGCGACAATTGAAATTACAGAGAGGGAAGAGTGAAATGTTCTCTCCCACCTAATTAATAAGCCAAGGGATATTTGTTTTTCTTTTTTGGATTAACTACACTTTAGTCCCTGGAGGTTTAGTGTCAGGATCGAAATGGGCTCCAAGGTTTCAATATCATAAATTTCATACTCGATATTTCAAAGTATTACCAATTTACACCCGCGTACGTTGACCGTCAAAGTTAGACATTATATGCTGACATGGCAACCGTGGACCCACCTCATAACTAAAAGCAGTTACAAAGAGATGAGACGAAGGGCAATTTCCTGAAACCAAAAAAAAACCGCTAGCCTCCAGCTGGGCATGCGTTCCAAGGCGTCGTTCCAATACCCAAGGCTTGGACAACAACATCAAACGAACCCAGTTTTGAGTTTTCAAGAGATAGTGAGATGTAGAGGAGAAGGTTTGTTCGAAATCTTGAGCAAAGATTTGAAATCGACTGGAAAACTCAAACTGAAACGGAGGTTTCCGAAAGCTCTGAAGAATATGAGTTGGGAACTTCGTCCCAAAGGATATGGAGAACCTTTCTACGGTACGTATGGTTTAGTGTGCTAAGGTGTTTTGGAGTGAAACTTTGAAACAGAGAGTCTAAGTTTTGAGTTTGGTGTCGAGTGAAAGTTTGGCTTTTATAATGGATTTTGAGTTTCGAGTTAGGTGTTGATTTCACCGTGTCCATTCAATTGGTAGATGGAATGGTGTGAATGGTAGGTGGTATGCTAAAGTACACTTTGGCTTTTGTATGTGGTCCTACAACCGCTGGGAATCTTACCTTTTGTGTATGTGTGTACTGACATAGAAAGTTTGTATTTGTATGTGTGTATGCGTATGTGTCTTATTGTATTTGTATTTATTTGTGGTAATATTTTGTATGTGTATATGTGTATATGTGTATAAGTGTATTTGTATTTATATTTGTATATGTATTTGTATTTGTATCTTTATTCTTGTTTGTATTTGTATGTGTGTATTTGTAAAAGCCCTTAAATGTATTTTTGTTTGGTAAAATTGATGTGTGGCTTTTGACATGTAGGGGATGAAGATGGATTTTCTATTGAAATCACTACTACAAAAAATGAAAAAGACAACCAGAAAAAGACGACGGTAGAAGAAAAAACCGTTGTTGTGTTTAAAAAGACAACGGTAACAAAAAGCCGTCGTGAATAAGTGACTTAAACAACTAAAAAACGGGGTACTGTCTATTTTTTTTTATAACGACGCACACAAATAAAAAAGCGTCGTCTTATTAAAAAGGTTTTCTTCAAGAGTTAAAATCTGACCAAAAAACAACGACAGGGGTATGACAAGCGTCGTCTTTTAAAAATCAAGTGTCCTTTTTTGGTAAAGACATGGTTGTTTTGAAAGAACTGTCGTCTATCATATGTAAAGATAACCGTTTTTTTTAAAAAGGGTCGTCTATTATGAAGTAAAGATGACAGTTTTTTTTTTTTAAAGGGTCGTCTATTATATATAAAGATGATGGTTTTTTTTTAAAGGGTCGTCTATTGTGAAGTAAAGATGACGGTTTTTTTTAAAAAAAATGGTCGTCTATTGTATGTAAAGATGATGGGTTTTTTTTTATAAAAATGGTCATCTATTGTGAAGTAAAGATGACGGTTTTTTTTAAAAAAGGGTCGTCTATTATATGTAAAGACGACGGTTTTCTTTTAAAAATGATCGTCTATTGTGAAGTAAAGATGACGGTTTTTTTAAAAAGGGTCGTCTATTGTGAAGTAAAGATGACGGTTTTTTTAAAAAATGGGTTGTCTATTATATGTAAAGACGACGATTTTCTTTTAAAAAGGATTGTCTATTGTGAAGTAAAGATGACGGTTTTTTTTTTTAAAAAGGGTCGTTTATTATATGTAAAGACGACGGTTTTTTTTTTAAAAAGGTCCTCTATTATATGTAAAGACGACGATTTTCTTAAAAAAAGGGTCGTCTATTATATGTAAAGATGACGTTTTTTTCAAAAACGTCGTCTTTTAAAACACGCTAAAAAAAGGCCGCTTAAGTGAATTCGCACTCGACAAATTTTCAAATTTTCCCTCGTCTTTGAAAACCTTATCTCTCATTAACAAGCATCGTCTTTTAAAACATGCTAAAAAAAAGGCCGCTTAAGTGAATTCGCGCTCGACAAATTTTCAGATTTTCCCCATCTCTGAAAACCTTATCTCTTCCTCCTTGAAACCCTCATGAGCTCTCTAAAACACCCTCATGAAAGGTTTGATTTGAAAGTGACATAATCTCTCAATACCCTTCTATATCTTGCTAGTGAATTCTGGATTAGTCTCTTTGCGAATTCTGGTATGTTCTTTGTCTCCCTGATTTCATATTTTCTCTCTCTTGATTCGTCTGGTTTGTTTACATATTATTTTTATTTCTGCTTTCTTTTTAGATTTTCTGATTTGGTTCTTAGGAGATGAGGAGGAAGCTTGCAGAGTTTATAACTTTTTCTTTTGGAGGTTTTCTACGTGAGTCGTATGTTTTTTTGTTGTTGAAAATTTGTTACCTTCTCTTTTCACCATCATTTTCTTTATATATTTTTCCTTTTGCAGGTTCTCGATGGTCTTTTTTATGCTCATTTTACAAGTTTTCTATGGAAATATGGTCCAATGGTAAAATTTCTCTTCCACCTAATTTTATATGTTTATAATCTTAGCTTTTTTTTCTCTCTTTTGTCATTTTGATTTATTTACAGGGATGATGGAGGAGACTTCAGTTGTGCATCATTTGTCTGTTTGGATGAGGAAGGCTTGGATTAGGAGTACGTAGGTCTTGTTAAGAAAAGATTGTACTACTTAATTGGTAGGAATTATGTTTGTTGTAGAATAAAGATTGGTTAACTATGTAATGACTATTGAATCTTCAAGCTTTATGAAAGAAACTATTTTTGAGTGTATATATTCATTAATAAAGTATTATGGTTGGTTTTCCAGTTAAAATCGTTGTATAGCATCATATGAAATAAAAAAGAACTAAAATGTAGCAGTTTGGGAACTTATTAGACGACGGTTTTCATGATAAATCATGGTCTTTACAGATAATTAACGACGATTTTTATAAAAAAGGTCGTCAATTATATGTAAAGATGACCGTTTTTTTAAAAAAAAAAGGGTCGTCTATTATATGTAAAGATGACGGTTTTCATAAAAAAACGGTCATCTTAACCTACAATACATGACGGTTTTATTAAAAACTGTCGTCTTTCCTCGTATAATTAATGATCTTTATCTCTAAACAACAACGATTTTCTTTAAAAACCATCGTCTTTAAAGATAAACAACGACGGTGAAAAGCCGTCGTAGTTTGACACCCAAAAAATGGCGTTCGATTTAACGACGGTTTTCAAAGCATTACAACAACGGTGGATCCCCGTTGTCTATTTCGTTTTTTGTAGTAGTGAATGTACCACAATGGTGAAATAAGAGGTAACTATTATGTGAATGGGTCTGTTGATTGGTTCGATTATTGTGATAAGGATAGAATGTTAATGACTGAGATAGATGCCATGGTAAAGGAGTTAAGGTACGAAGGTATGATTAACTATTGGTACAGTATTCCAAGTGATCATTTTGATGGTGGCCTAGTTAAGCTGAGTGAGAATGCAAATGTATTAGACATGCTAGTATTTGTGCTAGACACTAGGTTGATAAAAATATTCCTAGAACATGTCTTCGCATGCAGTTAAGAGCAGTTTTACAGTCAAGTGGCTTCAAACATATTTATAAATTTGGATGATGATGTTGGGACCAACATTGGGGTAGTGATTGAAGAGCTTGATGACAATTATGGTGCCATTGTTCCAGTGGGTGGGGGAGTATCTAGGTGCAAAAGGTGAAAAAAAAAAACAAGTGTTGTAATAGAAGAGTTGAATAATGAAGGGTTGAATCAAGAAGCAGGTGGACAAGGCAAAGAGTTGAATGAACAAGGGTTGAATCAAGTAGAGTTGAATGAATAAGGGTTGAATCAAGTAGGGTTGACTGAAGAAGGGTTGACTGATCAAGCTTCTAAACAAGGCAAAGAAACTGCTACCTGTGAATAATGAGGAGAATTCTGCCAAGGGCCAAGAAAAGGCTAGTGGTTGTTCTAATAAAGGAAAAGGCAAGGATAAAGTGACGGATGAAATGTCACCTACGGTGAAGCATGCTTTTGGTAAAAAAAAAAAAAAGATGCGGCATTTTAAGGAGGACAAAGACTATTCACCAAAAGACAAAGAAGGTGTGAAAGGAAGGGTTGAGGGCGTTAGGATTCGAGTCCAAAAGGCATTCCATGACGTTGAGAAGTGGAAGAAGATATGAAAATGATGCAGACTTTGAAGATGAAGATGATGATTCTGCTGATAGTGAGGACTCAGATTATATGATTTTCAAGAACTTTAGTGAAGATGAAGATGATGGTTTTTTTTTGAAGAATAGGTGGATGACCAAACTAAATGGAGAGGGGTTAAACAAACTGGGAATGAGGCTCCTCCTGATTGGCCTATAGATGTTGAATTGGATTTGAAGATTTCTGAATGCAAACGATTATTCCAAGTATAAATCTGATGATGAAGCTTATAAGAATTGGCCAGAGTTCAATGCTACAACTGACATGGCAGATCCAAAGTTTGAGATTGGCATGTTGTTTACTAATTGTAAGGTGTTTAGGGCAGCTGCCAGAGAATACACCATCTTGCAGAATAGGGATGTTGTGTTTATTAGGAATGCGGCTTGAAGCTGAAGGCAATTTGTGGAGACCCAAATTATGGGTGGATGATATATGCTTCAAAAATGCAACATGAGAACACATTGCAAGTGAAGACATATGTAGGTGAGCACACATGTACAAAGCTATGGGAGAACCTTTTTGTGAAGTCAACATGGATAAGCCAGAAATATGTTGAGACATTGAAGTCCAATCCCAAGTGGCCAATGAGGTCATTCAGGAGACTGTTGAGAAGGATTATAATACAGGGGTGTCAAGACAACAAGTGTATAGGGCAAAAGAAAGGGCACTAAAGGATATTGAGGGTACTTTCAATGAATAATATTTAAGAGTTTGGGATTATTGTCAAGAATTAAGGAAGAGTAACCCAAGAACCACAGCAATGGTTAAGTGTGATTTCCAACAACAGTTGGGGCAACCAGAGTTTCAAAGGTTGTATGTTTGTTTAGGGAGGTGTTAAGGAAGGCTTCAAAGCTGGGTGCAGGCCCATTATAGGTTTAGATGGGTGCTTTTTGAAAAGTATTTATGCAAGGCAACTGTCTAACTGCTATGGGTATAGACGCCAACAATGAAACTTGGGTAATTGCGTATGCAGTTGTGGAAACAGAGTGCAAGGATTCTTGGATTTGGTTTCTCGAAGCTATTGCTTAAGGATTTGAAATAGTTAATCAATTGGGCTTCACCTTTATATTCTGACAAACAAAAAGGTTTACTGCCTGCTTTTGAGCAAGTGGTCCCTAATTGTGACCAAGGTTCTCTGCAAGACACCTTTTTACCAACTATAGGATATTGTTCAAAGCAAAAAGCCTAAGAGACAAGTTTTGGGAAGCAGCATATGCAACCACTGTCCCCCACTTTGCAAAGGCCATGGAAGACCTGAAAAAACTGTCCAAGGATGCATATGAATGGCTAACCACTCCAGATAAACCTCTAAGGCATTGGTCAAAATCACACTTCAACACTCATTTGAAGTGCGACATGTTGTTGAATAATCTGTGCAAGTCTTTCAATGCTACCATATTGGAATTTAGGGATAGACGAATTCTTACAATGTTTGAGTATATTAGATGTAAGCTAATGAGGAGAATACAAGGAAAAGGGAAAAAATGCTGAAATGGAATAGGGCTATCTACCCAAGAATATTGAAGAAGGTGGAGGGAAATAAAGCCAAGGCAAGTGCTTGTGTGGCAATGTAGTCAGGTGGAGGTAAATTCCAAGTGTCAGACTGGTGGCCATGCACAATATATTGTGGACTTGGAAGTGAAGAGTTATTCTTGTAGAGCATGAGATTTGAAGGGATGGCCTTGTGTTCATGCTATTGCAGCCATCAATTATAAAGGGGGGTCTTGATGTCATGGAGTTTGTGGATGACTGCTATTCTACCATGTCTTCCTCCTACTTACTCTAAACAGCCTGGAAGGCCAAGAAAATGTAGAAACAAAGAAGAGGAGAGCATAAGGGCAAAATGAAGATGAGAGAGTCAAGCAACTAAGCTAAAACTGCATTGTCTTGCATTCCCAACACACAAGACTTTCTCAAATGTGGGCAATGTGGTAAAAATGGGCATAATAAGAGGACTTGTCATAGGAATCTTCCTCCAAAAGCCAAACCTACAACTAAGAGGAAGAGGGATACTGAAAATACCCAAGTATAGCAACTCAATCTTGTTCAATTCTATCCCTTACTAACCCTAAGATTTTGTTGCTAACTGACAAGCATTTTGATGTTGTAGACCACTATTGATCCATCTCAAGTAGCCACTTCAGCTGGTCCAAGCACCATAAAGAAAAGATCCAAGCCTCCAAGGTGTGTGCAAAAAGGGAAACCTCTGGTAAAGAACTTCTCTTTATGATGGTTGTTATCAATTTTCTTCAATTTCCTTCAATTTCCAAATATAAGGTTAACATCCTAATCATTTTGCAGCCAAAACCAAGTAAGAAAGGAGATGCCACTTCTGAAGCACAACCAGCCTCAACTTCATGTCCTCATGCATCAAATTCTGTTTCAATTGCAAGATCAAATGTTGTAAATTGAAGCTAACTGAAAAAGGAATTTGATGACTCACCTTTTTTGTTAGACTGGCAGTTTGTGATTAGGAGGTTTTTGTTTTTGATAAATTGGTCATGTATAACTTCATTCCTGACGTTTTTTTATGGATGTAATGGCATTCACATAAGGCTCAACTACTATGAATGCAAATACATCCACTGAAACAACCATTTTGATGTTCAAAGGACATGAAATATGTATTTGACAGTGTTATTATTGGCACTATTTTGAGCCAATTTTGAATGGAAAATTTTCTAAGTTTTTGGGTTGGCACTTCCAGTCATTATTTTCGCCATTCACTTGATTGTTCCAGGTGCATCCATTTTATAACTTCCGTTTACATTGTTTTTGCATAATTTGACAAGCACATAGACTAGTGTTGGCCGTTCACTTTATTGTTTTGGGCTAATTTTCTAACTTATCTTTACATTGTTTTAGGCATTCCTTTGCATAGTTTCACTAGCACAGAGATTGACATGGCCATTCACTTCATTTGCATACTCCTTATGATGGCCATTCACTTCATTTAGATGTCATTCTCTACATTCCATTCACTTCATCAAGTTACAAAAAGTCAACAATTAAACCCTTAACCCTTACCCATAACCCTTAACCCTTACATAACAATTAAACTGTTACAAAATACCATTAACAACCCAACACTTACAGAATCACACAAACAATTCATCCAATGGCAGAAGCTAATTCCAAGCTCCTCTTTTTGTTCACTCCACATCCACATATCCCTCCCAAAATGATGCTTGCAAATAGAACCCACAAAGCCACCAACAACACCCAAACGACCTTTTCTCTTTGTCTTGCCTTTGCCACTGATTTTTCCAGCTTATTCTGTGATTTTAGAAGCTCAGGAATCACTGCCTTTGACCGTTCACACATGGCATTATCAAACCATGCCCAAAGCTGACAACCCTTCAAACCCTTCTTAGTCTTGCGTACCTTTGTTGCACACATGGAAAATCACCTCCCAGGATTTGAATATGTCCAAGAGATTCGAATTGTAGCAGCCTTGCCACACCAACACATCAGTGCCTCTTCATCCATTCCGGCCAACCAATTGGATCTTCTTCGCAAGTTTCCTCTCGCTTTTTTCCTTCCTCATTTTTTTTTTATCAAAATCTGTCCAAAATGAGAAGCTGAGTTTGTTTGATCTCATTGTCCAAGCATGGAGTTATTGATTGAGTTACGCCTTGGAACACGTGCCTAGCTAACCCCTTTTTTTTTTTTTTTTTTGGTTTCTTGAAATTGCCTTTAGTCTCATCTCTTTGTAGCTCCTATTGGTTATGAGGTGGGTCCCATGGCTGCCACGTTGAGCATATAACGTCTACTTTACGTCGACATAACGGCAGGTGTAAATTGGTAATACTTTGAAATGTCTGTATAAAATTTATGATATTGAAACCTTAGGGCCCATTTCGATACTGACACTAAACCTTCAGGCTCGTTTGGTACAGGGACTGTCATGGACTGGACTAAATGTTAGTCCTATCTTGTATTGGCTTGGCTTGAGCTTGACATAAAACTGAATAACACTAACGTTTGGTGTATGTTTGATTGGACTAGGACTATATTTGTTTTTTTTTTTTTAAAGTAGGATTTTTTAAATATTTTTTGACTTTTCTTCTCTGTCCATCTTTTTCTTCCTCTCTGCATCTCTTTTTCTTTTTTTTTGGACGAACCAATATGCTGCTCTTTCTTATTCTTCCCTTCTACATCTCTTTTATCTTCTTCTTCTCCATTTTCTCTCCCTCTTCTTCTCTCTTCTTTTCTTTTCTTTCTTTTTTGCTAAAATTTTATCTCCTCCTCTTTTCTTTTTTTTTTTCCAAAATTTTCTCTCCTCTTCTTCTCCATTTTCTTTCTTCTTCTCTGTTTTTTTTCAGAAAAATTTCTCTTATCTCTTCTTCTACATTTTCTCTCTTCTTCTCTGTTTTGTTTTTTCGAAAATTTTATGTTCTCTCCTCTTCCTCTTCAATTATGTCTTCTCCTTTTCGGGTGGCTGTAGCTGGCTGGGCTATGGCTCGTGATTCGTGGCTGGTCGTGTTTGGTGGTTGTGGATGGTGGGTGGCTTTCGCTTGGTGGGGTCATGGTTGTGGAGCGATTGGGCGTGGTTGCTCGTTGCTTGGGTAGGGGTGTGCCTCCTCCTCCTCTCCATACGAGTTTAGCTAAGAACACCTAAGAAGGTGTTTTTGGTGGGCCCAGGGATTACTTAATCGCACTTAAAATTAGAAGGCCGGGTGAAACAAACATGGGATAAAATTTCAGCCAAGTCAATCCAGAGCTGCACGGTGTACCAAACGAGCCCTCAAGGACGAAAAGTGTAGTTAATCCTTCTTATTTTTTCCCAAGGGATATCTGTTGGAGTGTTCATTTTTGTCTTGGCAGACCGAAAAAGGAAAACAAAAACTTCATATTTGTCTTCTTGTCATTGTGCCACTTTGTTATTTTCGGAGGGCCCCATGTGTAACTAAAAAGTGAATTTCATATACACATTGATTATATATATATATATATATATATATATATTACATGTGTATTGGAGGATCAAGCCTCACCCACATCTAGCCAATCAAAGTTCTCACTTCTATTGCTCCTCATCACCTCTCCAATTCCCTCTTCACTCATTTCTTATCTGTCATATATCAAAACTCAAAACTCACCAACACAACACATCTCTCCATATCTCTAAGCCCATCTTCTCCCTTCACCTCTGGCCCTCCTAACTTCTCCTACTTCTCCTCCTCCTCCTTCACCACCAGCACACACACAACTCTCTCTCTCTCTCTCTCTCTCTCTCTCTTATGGCAACCAAGTCTTTCCAATCCATATACCACAATCACCACTCACTCCTCAACCACCACCACCACAACCACCACATAGAGATTGCTCCTTCCACTCTCTTCCTCAAACCCACCACCACAAACACCCCAAACACCATAAGCACTTCTTCTCTCTCCTCCACCAAAACCTTCTCAATCTCACCCACCACTTCACTCTCCACACCCTCCTCCACCCAAGCCATCTCCTTTGACCTCCTACAGCAGCACCTCTCCACCCAAAACTTCCGTGAAGCGGACAGAAGAAACCCGCCGCCTCCTCATCGTCCTGGCCGGAGAACAAGCCCAGAAGCGAGGCTACGTCTTCTTCTCCGAGGCCCAGTTCATCTCAGAAGCCGACCTCAAGGCTATTGATGACCTCTGGAGGCAGCACAGCAACAACAAATTTGGGTACAGCGTCCAGAGAAAAATATACGGCAAGGTGAACAATGACTTCACCAAATTCTTCATTAAGGTTGGGTGGATGAAGAAGCTGGAACACAGAAGTTGAGCAATACAACTACAGAGCCTTCCCCAATGAGTTCATCTGGGAGCTCAACGAGGACACACCAGAAGGCCATCTACCATTGACGAATGCTTTGAGAGGAACCCAGCTGCTCAAAAGCATTTTAGAGCATCCAGCTTTTAAGCCTACAGAGGAAGAGCTGCTTCAGGCCAAGGCTGCAGGTGAAGACATGGGCAATGGAGTTACAGGGTTGAAAGGGTTCATGGATGGCTCCAAAAGCAAAAGAGTGCTCAAATCAGACTATAGCTTTTGAATTTGAAATATGATCAATTTGAATGTTCTGGAACTTACCCAGTATCAATATTTGCACAGGAAATTAAAATGACATTTGGGGTTTTTGTAACAATTAATTAATGTGCTTGGTTGATGATTGCTTCTACTTTTGAAAAAAATTCCTAACATTTTTGTGTGTGAAATGGTATAGTACTATTACACTATTTTCAGCTAGTCATAGATTATGACGTGGAAAATCAAACATGGATAAATCAAACATGAACAGTATATTGTGATTGACGAAAATAGTAAGACAGTGAAAAATATTCACACAAGTTTTCTCCTAAAAAGGCATGATTTAAGTGAAAATATTATTGTTTATATAAAATATGAATGAGCAGCAGATGCAGAGCAGAAGACTGTGAAATGTGCCCAATGGAAAGCAAACTACAAATGCGTAGAACTTTACAGAGCGTTTCATTTTGGCGTTTCGAAACAATGGAGAAGACACATCAAAATCAGACCCTGCCCTTCTCTGTCTTGCTGGTTGTCGTTTTGTGATATTTTTATATTGGTCTTGTAAATGGGAAGCTGGGATGGGAAAATGCTGCTTTTGCTTTTCAATACATACATATATATATAGAAACATATGTGGCATAGATTTTTTTTTTTTTTAAATGAGAAAAATTTTAATGGGAGATTGGCTACTCTCACTATTAGCCCTAGAACATACCTATAACCAGCGAAGCCGAAAAGACTTATGCGTAAGCATCCGACTTTGCATGATAGATTTATGTAGGAAATTACAGTCCACGCGCAAATGAGGATTGTTGACGACGAACTCGAATAGTAATAGAGCTAAATACAATACAGAGACCTTACCAATTGAACTAACCCTGATAGTGTGTGGCATAAAAATTAATTACAAAGAAGGAGCATTACAATTTACAAAAGACTTGAACATTATAAGGAAGGAGAAGTATATATTATCGAGTGCAGAGTCCACCAAATTGGGTGGGTCTGAATTAATTTACAAAAGCAGAGACATATGGCATTGATGTCACGCTATCTACACATAGATTTTGCTTTATTTATAGGGAGTTTCACAAAAATCCTCAAAATGGAAAGCTGAAAATTATAAAAAAACTCAACACCCAAAACACTTTATAAACATACCCAAATCCATCATTACAGCACACTCAAAATCCATTTATAAACACATCCAAAAAATATACAATTGTTGATTGTGAGGTTGATTTTGGGTATGTTTCTATATTTAAATAGTGTTTGGGTTTTTTTATAAATACATGTATAGGATTGGGTATATGACTAAATATCTTTATATATAACCCGGTGCTCACAACGCATGCCATTAGATTTTTCTTTTATTGATAATTTATTTTAATTTTTTCTTTTTATGTACAAACTTTTGTTGGAAATGAACTCTTATTTATTTTTTATTTCTTTAAATATTTTTATACTAATATAGACTATTATTTTATGTATTTTTCCATTTATAATGAAGTAGTGGTATTTTGAAATTCTTTCTTTCTTTTTTAGTACAAGAATAATCTAAAGAATGGGCTTTCTTACAGAGACTAATTTAAGGTGTTATGGGGAGTTTGGACGTAAGACCAGGAAGTTATAAGTCAAGGCTATTTCCAATCTGGTAAACCGTTGGCCTTTGAAATATATATATATTTTCTTTTAAATGACAACAACTAAGGGTTATTTGAAAATTTAATCCCCTTCCTAAATATGTGTGTGTGAGAGAGAAATTCTCATCCCCTTCCTAAATATGGCAAATAAAACAAAAAATTATATTCAAAATTACCCTTAAACAATGAAACATCAATATTAAGAAAATTTGGGTCATAGAACATAACATAATGTAGAGAAAAATCTAATGGCATGCGTTGTGAGCACGGGGATATAAATAAAGCAAAATCTATGTGTATGATGGTGTGACACCAATGCAATGTCTGTCCTTTTGTAAATTAATTTAAAATATTATATGCATGTAATTCCAATTATACTCCAAAATGGTACACACACTTGGGCTTATTATTCCTACATGCTTAAGTATTTTTTTTTAACTTCGAAATGAACAGTCTAATTGGAACTACAACCAAACAATATCTAAGACTTTAAGGGTACTTTGGTACTTTCATACATTGTTACTTTTTATGAGCAAAATTTTATTTTCACTCTAAATTAAGGCTTGCAATACAAGTTGTACTCCATAACCACATATTCTATCACGTTCATTTTCTACCTTGGTGAAGTTAATAACTAAATGTAGCTTTCAGTCAATTAAATTAGCAAAAAATTGTGAACCATTTTCAGATTTAAAATGTTACTAAACCATTAGAAACTACAGATCAATACAATTTAGCCAACACTTTTTGATCAAATATCCCTCCAAATCTTCTCAAATCCGAAGAGCCTAGTACCTTGATGTGTTTACCCTTTGACAACCTAATATTATACATTTTTCACCCCAAAAAAATATATATTATACACTGCATGCTAAACAAATATGATCCGTGACGAACACCAAGGAGGCATAGCCACCACTTGCTTGCGCTCAAATCAAATACCTTAAAATGAGCTACTCTTGCCATTGTAAAACTTGGAGCAACATGGATTTTGATTTCCCAACTTACCAGGCCAAGTGGAATTGGAAATGAAACTTGCATACAAGATACATAATTTACAATTCATGCCTGTGATGGGAAATCCTGCATATAAAGGAGATAATAAGGCTAAATTCATTAATTTGCTTGTTCTTCATTTTCTTTGAAAAAAAGGATATATTTCTTTGAAGTCAAGAAATTTAGTTGGGAGCAAATTTAAATCAAGATTAGGAACAGTGAAAGGGATAGAAGATGTACGACTCCACCAACCCAAAAATAATAAAGAAAAGGAAATAGTTATGAGGGTGGAGAGACAAATATGATCAAGAAAGAATGATTGATAATGTTCTGTAATGTAAAACAATTGCATATTACATTTTGCAGTCGGGTGCCATTTATCAAAAGCTAATGCAAAAGTAAACTAACTGGTAAAAGCAGCTAACAAGAGGTTCTTTTGCTCATTGCATCATGAAAGATTGTGATATCTGAACTGTTCGAACTTGAATAATTCTATGTATGTTACAAAAAATTTCATTTATTTTAAAAATAAAAAATAAAAAAGGCTTCACAGTATTACATTAGTTCTGACAATCACATGGGCTTTACAGGTGCTTCAAACCCTTCTGAACTCTCTCAATATACAGATATCTGTTACTAAATTATTTTATTACAAGTCATGCAAGGTCTTTTCTAATCCCTCAACAGACTTAATTTTCAAATAATACATGTATGGAAAGAAATTGAACTTACCAGATACTGCACTATGCACAAGGGCAAGTCTCCTGGTATGCTGATGTGAACCATAACAAGAAAGCATTGATTGTGTTTGAGTAAACAAGCATGCTCCAGGATTCTGAAAGTAATAAGTGATATTAATACTCCATTGAGTGTCATATACTTCGAGCAAAAGAAAAATGTCACAATTTTTTTTTACTTTTTTCTGGCTTCCTAAGAAAAAACATGCTAAACACAAATTCTTCCAATAAGATGTTTCTGGTTCCAATTGTTTCTTTTAGCAAACCAATTCAGAACAATGATTGCATCTGAGCTATATAATGTTTAGATCATGGTTTTAAAATTGCTATACTAAGTCTTCATAATATTTTGCAAAACTGGCAAGTGTGGCACCACAAAAAATATAAAGAACAAATCCATCGAAGCCAGAGAAGTGCTGATTTATTATGAGAGGAGGTATGTGGCACAGAGGGAGAAGGAGTGCCTAGCCTATCATATCTTTACTTTAAAGTAGTTAGTGTGCCACCAAAAGGAAAGAGATCACTCAGTGCTGAATCATCACAGGACAGGCACATCTTACATGGGGCAATTTCATATTTAAATTAACTGCCAAAGTATGAGCTATCTCAGTTAGACTGATAGCTCTATGAGCAATCTACATAGAATACACCGGACTTATTACACTTAAGGTAAGGCCTTACATCATTATATGCCTATAAAGCCTCATTTCGGCAGCCAAGTAGGAAAGTCCATATGTGAGAACAGTGGTATATCAATAATCATTGAATCATAGTTCAATAGGGTGGGAAAACAACCTCCAAAGGTGCAGTACAAGATCCAAGGCAGTGCATAGGGCACTGAATAAAATTTACTACAAGACAAGTATGTGGAAGTTTTGCAATGCATGAACTTTTAACTAAAATAATTACTAGCCAGAAAATTCCTGTGGTAATAATAATCTCCAGTGACTGAAATTTCTTTGCAGAAATACAACAAATCTTTTAAAGACAGAATGATTGTATCCAAGCTATTGCAGGAAATATGATTCTCTGTATACTAAAACACAATTCCAGAACAGAGAAACTTTAATGCTGAAAAGGAAGTATACCAAATCTTCAGGAGCATCATCAACAACTTCAGCAGGTTGGTCTGGACCAATACTTGCCAGGCAAGTTCCCTTGCAGCTCATATATTTCTGCATACTGTTCGAAACAGAACTACAGAGAATTGAAAAATGGTACAACCATATGCAAAGAAGAAATCTGGTTAACGTTTCCTAAAAGAAAAGCAAAGGGAAACAAGAACTTTATGCAGAACCAAAAATAACCAAAAAGAGATTAGACATGCAGTCCAGCAGAACACCTAAACTACAAACAAAGACTAACAAACCAACCAACAAAGCAAAAACTCCCACACAATTGAGAAGAATAGAACCAAAAAATTACCATTTTGGATGCCAAGACTAAAAAGAAACTACCAGAAATGTTTAGACACTAATATCCATGATGCCTGAAATCTAATTCTATCCTAGTGAATCAACATAGGTGCACCCACACAGGGACCAAGCATGGGCTCCAGTGGATTTTGGGATTGCACAATTCTCATAAATTAAGTAGTTGTATTTGTGTAGGAAGGAACTCCACAAGTCAACAGGAACAAACAAGTCTACTCCATGGTAAAACTCAACGCATGAAGTAGGAAGTATGTATTCGTCCAATGAGTACATCACCGAAATGTGAGCTTGAAATAATGGGTCCCACACCTTATAATTGGACTTTGGACAAATTTCTGAAATAAGGATTTAGGCTCAATAATAATTTGGGCATTTTTACCACAAAAAATTAGGCTTCTTGAAATTGAAATTTTTGCTAAATCTTCATTCACTTAAGCTGTGTGGCTATTTAAAAAAAAAAAAAAAAGCAAAAAGCATACTAATTAAACTTTTTTTTTTTCTTATAAGGAGCATACTAATTAAACTTAAGTATTTAAAAATAAACTCTTTTTGGGTATACTAGATGGAATCATTATGTATCTATTGAAATCAAATTTAGAAGGAAAAAAAGAAAAAGTTAAACCTCTTTACTACAAACATATTTACGTTTTTTTTTCTTTTCAATTAATGGTTCCACACTTCTCTATTTACTGAGAGATGCATCACAATTTTTTTTTCAATATCATGGTGATACAGGAAAAAAGAACCAACCACAATTGAATATGCATGCCTTTTATTTTCACTATAAAAGGGCCATGTTTTCAGTTTGTATGGCGCCCCATAAACCTCAGGACCACCCCTACATGTCTGTGTGTAGGTGCGATGGCAAAGTTTCAATTCAAAAAAAAAAAAAAAGAATAATAAATTTTACAAAATTAAACTACCTGATGCCTCAACTTACATGTCACACTGATTAAGTACCAAAAGCTTATTTGGAACACATGATTGTCCCTTTGACTTGCAAACTGAATCGACATGATTGACCTCCCTGCCATCCACACCATAGCAAGTTCTTGTGAATCAGCTACGGTTGAGATTTTCTATAAATATATACATATATAAGTACATATAGATCAATAAATAATTGTTGTGGAACCTCACCTTCCAACAAGAACATTAATGCCATTCATTTGGCTTCTAAAAATGTATAATTTGCAGCTGTTGACATATATTTAAAAAGAACAAAATTAATCCTTTTAACTAGCTGTAAACTGCACGCAGTCAAAAAGATAGTTATTGATTTAATCAATAAATCACTATACCATATAAGAAAGTCTAGCGAGAGAGTAAGAAAAAAACAATAGATATAGAACAACCATACTCCAATAGTCCAGTTTGAAATTAATGCAAGTATATCACAAAGAACCTTCTACCTAACAAAGTTTTATCAACCTATCATGCTAATGTACTTAACGTTTGATATGGCACTGGCATCACTATATTCACTGTTACATTTAATTTAATTTATCTCATAGCAAAAACAGTATAATGAAGCTTCTAATAATGTGGAAGGAAAACCAAATTTAATAGTGAGGCTTCTAATAAGAATGTGTCTAATACCCATGGGCAATCATGGGAAATCAGAAACCTATGAGGGATAATACTTACAAGATTCTAGTTCACTTTGTTTATATAAGTAATTTGTGGTATTAGTTAGCTCCTCTAAGATAGCAAGAAGGAACCACCTTTTTCAGAAATCGTTAGTAGCTTGATTTTGAAGGTATGAGGTGCATGGAAATTCCTTACTTGGTCTGACCCAAAATCAGAAAGGTTATGCAGCTGCTTGCCACCATGTGAAGTTCTTCCCTAGTATGGTGCTAGGTTTCTCGAGGTTAGTCTAGGGGTCTAGTACCCAGGCTATCCATTCTAATTTCTTTATCTGTGTATCACTGTATCTTAGTAAGATTATATTCACTCTGAGTAATTTTTCAGATCATTCCTATATATTTAGGTTACTATAAGAATATGAATAAACAAAAAGTCTTTTTATAAGAAACAATTACTTTACAAACTAGCTTTTAGCCTAGTGGTACTTCTCTTCCGAATGTTGGAAGCGGAGGTAGATCCCAAGTTCAATTTCCATCCCACGCTCCCCACCCCCAAACCCCCTCTCCAACCCTCTGTGGATATTAAAAAAAAAAGAAAAGGATACCAAAAGAAAGACGGACAAGTTCTCCATCAAGGAAAAGCTCGAACTAAAAACTAACAGCGGAGCATTTACAAATATCTAAACATCCATTGCCAATTTTAAAACAAAAATTCATGCTTTCAATGAAGGAAACAGTGTATTTTAAATCCAAAAACAACTATAAAAATTAGATGGAAACTGCATCAACAATATCATAATTTGGGCCATGAGCTAGTTATCACTTAACACATAAGCAGATAAAGGAAACAAAGGTTACGCTAGTGTTGGAGTCAAGGTGACACAGATAAGGATAATATTAAAGGGGGATTACACAACTGAAAGGACTAGAAATCCAGCCACAGCCCTTGCCACACAAAAGAGAGAAAAAGAAAATAGAGAACAAGAGAGAAGATAGAAAATCAACAGAAACAAGTAATAAACATGGAAGCATATGACATTGAAAGTTTATGTTCCCCCCCTCTTCCCACTACCCAAAATAAATCAAAGAAATCCCCCGAACAATAAAAGCAAAAAAGGTCATAAACCTTCAAACATTTGTCCTCCTTTAAATATGATTACCCACTATGGAAATTATAAAACATTGTTAAAGAAGAGTACATCATAATATAACTGCCAAAGCTGGACCTTACCTAACGAATTTGATGGCAGAGAAAAACAGTGATGGAAATCACTAAGGTAAGCATTTTCATGGACCTGAAACGTTCAAACTTACTCAGATAGTATGACAGGCATATTGCAATCAAGTAAAATAAAATCCAAATTTTTTACTGTTGTGCAAGGTAGTTTAATGAAAACAAATTAGTCAAACTAAATAAGACATCTGGGGAAGTCCAGTGTTATTGTAGTTGCTCTTGTTTATCATGTTTTGGAATACTGAATTGATTATTAGTGTGATTTATGTTCGGCTTGATATACTTGTTGCACCCCTTTTATACAAAGTTATTTTTTCATGTTATGAGAGCTCTGGTTGACTAGTTCATCCGATATCCAAATACAGGCGACTCAACTTCAGTAAGTTTTTCAGTTTTGCATGTGAAAGGCCCGTAGTTGATTCTTATTTTTGGGGAGGCTTTAATAACAAATGATTGTTCCTATAAGCGTAATCTTTTGGGATCCAACAGTTTCTCAATAATCCTAACTATATGAGTACTTCAACTGTAATCAAACACATATCCTTCGTCCAAAAAAAAACACATATCCTGAAGTAGCCACCAGAGAAACCTATAACATAATACAGACTCACAAGATCACTCACTCCTTTTCATATCTCAGAGGATTATTGCGGAAAGAAATTATTTTAATTAAAAATTAAATATTCGATAAGTACAAAACTGCTTTAAAGTAAAGTATTAAACATTACTTATCTTCCTCCCTTATACCGTTATTGAGAAACAATGCGGTCCTTCTAGTTATTATGAATATGACAACATAAACTAATAAATGACAAAACTTCTGAAGTTTCAAAAAGGATCCCAATCTAATAAAAGTATGTGGATTTTTAAACTCAAACAACCAGAACAAGTATGTGGATTTTAAAACTCAGTCACCTCTCTGAAATGAATTCTCATATCAAGTTTGATCACCAATTTCTGAACGAAGTATTGAGGAGCATAACAGAATGCCAGTAAAAAGGTAAAATGATTGCTATATATTTCTTGGACGAAATCTTTGTGATGAGCTTTATAACCTTAAAAGAAAACACAAAGAGAACCAGAATTTGTTCATCTGTGGTTTTTTTTTTTTTAAATAAAAACACTTTTTATTCAAAAATGAATGGAAAAAATGATGACATTTAGGACACAGACCAAAAGAAACACTTGCAGAAAAAACAGACTCAAAGCCACTCAACACAAACCAGCCAAACAAAAGACACTCCTTAAGATACTACAGCTAAAAGATTTCGCATAATTGTAGATAGGATAAATCCTTAAAAGCGTAGAAGTTGATGCCAGAGGCAGCCACAAAATTTCACTCTTTCCCATAACTCTACCACTCCCACTCCCTTATAATCCCTCGAAAATTTCTCCTATTCGTTCCAACCAAAGGTTCAGGACCACTGCCTAATCAGCTGCCCCAGAATTTTAGCCTTCTTTCCCCTCCCAATGCATCAAATCTGATGGAAAAAAGAAGTCATAGCATCCTTTTAGTATCACCCACACTTGTGTTAGCTCCCTTCAATAACGTCTCCCACAACTTTAGAGAAAAGGGCAATGAAGGGAGGATGTGGTCCACTCTTCCCCAGCCGTATTACATAAAACACACCAATGCGGACTAAGGCACATATAGGGACAGTGTCTCTCTGGAATATCACCTGGATTTAGTTTTCCAACACCGGCCTGCCAAACAAAGATCTTTAACTTTGGAGGAGGTCTTTGCCTTCCAAATTTGTAGTGTAGAAGAGAAAATCTCCCCTTCGCCCCTATTTCTGATTAGATTAGAGAGAATGAGGAGTAAAACACCAACGATGATGCCACTTCCCATCTTCTCTTATCCAATCTGGAAGTGACCAATCTACACTCCTTCTAGTAAGTCCAAAAATCTAGCCACCTCCGCAATCTCTAAATCATTGAGATTCCTTCGAAAACCAAAGTCCCAAGTGAGAGGGATCCAATGAGTCCGTAAAGGAGGAAATACTGTGGTTTTGCTCGTGGACAGGGTTGAATAGTCTTGGAAACACGTCTTTCAAAACACCCCGCCTCCAATCATCTTCCCAAAATCTGACTCTAACTCCAACTCCTACCACAAAGACGCGCCTTGAAGGAACAACTCATAGCCACTAGAAATGTCTCTCCAAGGGCTGCCGACTAGAATCCTTAGAGTCCAAGGTTTTCGCATCCCACCCATTTGAATCCATTCCATAAATACTCCTGATTACTTTATGCCAAAGAGTATTAGTTTCGATAGGAAACCGCCAGAGCCATTTGGCCCGCAGAGCCTCTCCCTAGCTTTCAATGAACCCACCCCTAATCCCTCCAAAGAGTTTTGCTTTACCCACTACCTCCCAGGCACGGCGTGGTTTTTTTCCCATCCAAAACTTCCCACAAGAAATCCCTCATAAGCTTCTCAATTCTATGGCTACTCCAATGGGAATCCTAAAAAGGGGCATGTAAATTGGCAATACTCTCACCACTTGAATCATTGTGAGTCTTCCCCCTTTGGATCACCAGCTCTCTTCCCATTTTTGTAATCTATTCTCCACTTTTTCCACAACGTCCAGAACATAATCGCTCTGGGTTCCCACCTGCAGGCCTGAGTACGACATAGGCCAAGTCCCACTCGCATCCCAAAGCCCCTCCCAACCCATTCACCAACCCGTCGTCAAGATTAAAGCCAACTAGAGAACATTTCGATTTGTTGATTTTAGTTGCCCGACGTAACAAGAAAACAAATCCAGGAATCTGAGAGTAGATTATTCCAGTACTCTTCCTTATCCTCTATGAAAAGTATGGTAGTGACCAAACTCTTGGAGATGGGAGACTCCACGGTCTCATGCCCGAAAAAGACCATGAAGCTGATCGGCGCTTAGTTTCTCCAAAATTCTGCTTTAACACGTCTATTACCAAAGTGAACAGGAATGGGGATCAGCGATCACCCCTGTCTCAGACCCCTTGAGGCCCTCGACTCACCCCTCGGTCTTCCATTAATCATCAGAGAGAAATTAGCCGACTGGGAGGCATCCTCGAATCCATCTTCTCCACATGTCCCCAAATCCTTTTCCTAGCCATGACCTCATCTACAAATCTCCATTCCACATGATCGTATGCTTTCCTCAAGTCGATTTTAACACCAATCCTTTTTGTTTAGTTTTACGACTCTCCTACGCACCCACCTCGTTGGCAATCAAGGCCGCATCCAAACGTCTCCTACCCTCACAAAAGCACCTTGATAGGTAGATATAGTGCTGCCCAAAACTTCCCGCAATCTAGAAGCCAAAACTTTACCACACTATTCTGTACAAACTTGTCACTAGGCTCAGAGGCCTTAAAAATTTAAGTAACTTTAATGGATTCCTTCTTTTTGGGGAATGAGGCACATAAATATCTTATTTCATGATTGCATTAATTATACCACTATGGAAGAAGTCCACCAGGCTTTTCATAAGATCCTCTTTCAGAATATCCCAGCAAGTGGAAAGGAAGCATGGAAAACCATCCTAACCACATGGTGATTCTCCTCCAAGTCAGAAAACAGCCTTTTTAACTTCCCCCTTCAAATGGCCTTTCCAACCATTCAGCCTCCTCCGACACTAATTGCATTTCCATTCAAACCTTCTAAACACCACCCCGCCTCTCCGTTGCTATTGTAAAGATTTTTGAAGAATTTAATGATCTTCGATTCTATTTTCCCTTCATCTTGACAACCACGCCAGATCCCTCTACTTCCAAGTTTCTAGGAAAAAAATTCCTTTTCCTTCTCCCGCTTGTATACGAAATGAGAAAAACTTAATGTCCTACCCCATCTCTTGCCCATTGAACTTTCCCCCTTTGTCTCCACTTCACCTCTTCTTTGTGGATTAAATCACTCACCATCATGTATAAATCTCCCTTTTCTTTTCTCAAATTATTACTCTAGCCCCACCTACCCTTCCAACAATCAGAGCCGCAATTCTCAGCCTAGGCCATCTCCCGGGCCAAATTCCCAGAATACTTCTTTATTCCAGTTCTTCATTTTCTGTTTCAGAGTCTTCAACCTTCTAGAGAATTTGTAGCCCTTCCATCATAATGATTCTAAGTCTTCCCCACCGAAAATTTGAAATTCTTCTTAATTTGAAGGTGTTCAAGCCACATGTTTTCAAAACGGAAGGGCCCGGGACCATTTCAAATTAGAAGTGTCCAGCTGAATGGGGCAGTGATCAGAGTGACTCTTGCCAATGCCAATTGTTTAACCTGGGGGGAAAGAATCTTCCCAAGCTTTAGAAGAGGAATCTATCAGTCTTCTGCACATGCAGATTCTAAAATTAGACCATGTAAAGGCAGCATTCAAGAAGACATGGGTCTCGCAGGATTGTGTCGTAGCAATGAAATCATTGAAGTTCTTCGTACTACTTGTCATCCTTCCTCCGTTAGATTTCTAGAGACAAAAACCTAACCACATTGAAATCCCCCCCCAATACACCACTTTATGACCACACAACCCGAATAACCACGCTAATTCCTCCCAAAATCTTTCTCGTGTCGCTAATATAACAAAGGGCCATAAATGCTAATAACCACAGTCCCCAAGACATGTATAATTCTTATAGAAAACAGAAAATTCTCCAATTTAGTAGTTACGGAAATGGAAGGTTTGAGAATTCCACACTACCACAATCCCACCAACCTGCCCCTTGGAAGGGGCATACACCAACTCTTTTTTTGAATCCAACCCCGCACACAGGTTTCAAGCCTTACTCTAAAAGACTTCTTTCTTAGTCTTAGTCCAGAATAACAATATCCTGCAATTTCCACGTAACAATTGCTCCTTCACCACCAATTATTTTCCTTCCTCTTCCCCTAGACCTTCTCACATTCTAGGATATGATCTTCATTTATTTTAACTTGGCCTCCCTAAAGCAAAGTAGATCCCACACTATAAGAATCTCAAGTTCGAACCTCGTCGGACTCCGTCAAATCCCTTCTGCTAATTTGCCAAGAATCAGCCATTCAATCGGCTTGATTTGAAAAAACAACCACCGTGAAGCTGCTTCCTGATGGGAACAATCGTGAGGTTTAGTTGGCCATCATCCGTGTGTTCCCTCACCCTGTCTTTTTCTTCTGCTGTAACTTACTCATTCAATTGCTTTTGGTCATCTCCCCCAATCATCCCCGTAACTTTCTCCCTCTTAGAATCTTGTATAATCAAAGGTACAACATGACCACCTGGTTTTCGTTCTCGTCTCCTCCGATTGTCTTCCTCTTCTGGGCTAATGTGCGCACGGCCCTCCAGAACAAAATCGGTATGCCCCTTTTTCTATGTTTTGAAATCCTTCACATACCCATCAAGTTTGTGATCACCATCCCCCAGGCTCCAAACCCGTTCTATCATCGTCCCCATCATTGCCTCCAGGAAATTTTTTCTCCTAGCGCCCACCCTCCCCTCCAAGGCAATCCCTTTCGAAATACTTCCCAAGTCAGAATTCCGGCGAGCAGACCCATCGTCACATTGGATCACATGAATTGACTCCTCCACCTCGAGAAGGGGGGTGATCATCTCCTTTGTCGCAGGACTCAGGCGGCCGAATTCTCCCAGCCAGCGGAAGTCGGCATGACTTGATCCTCCTCGATTCGTTCAGCCATGGTAGCCGACTCCCTGCGTGTCCAGTCGACTTCCTGAGTGAATGAGGCGCATGGTCTTCTGATAAAGTTATATTTTCTGCTAGAAGATTTAAACTTGGAAAAAAATCTGGTTCCATTTTGACTAGGGTCAGCCCAACTCAGTACCCTGGAAGTTTTGGTATTGGGACACAATTATTCCAAGCCCAGAGGTGGGTCAAGAAAGGTTCTGGTTTAGGCTACAAGAATAAGTTTCCGGAGCAGGGCCCCAAAATTTTAAGCACGAGACTTAAAAGCCCAATCACTAGAATTTTAACAGCCGCCATGGTTGACTTTGACAAGAAGTCTCTGGAAATTAAAAACACGCATTTGCTCCATCTATCCACCCTCAACCCCAAAAATATGCCATACCCGCTTAACATGCTCGGGGCATTCCAATGGTTTAAGGCTGTCAAAACTACGTTCTCTCCCTCGACTCCTTCGAAATCCTCTTCTCAAAAAATGTGATGCCCCCGCTCCCACCCCACGTGGGGATGCAACAAATCCTTGGGTTGACGTCCGTACCGACCCAACTCCCGTCACTTGTTTTCACTGGATTCCGATCACCCACTGTTTTCCAGCGGAGGGCCGGAGCTTGGTGGGCATTAGTAAGAGAGATACGAGCTAATCTTCACAGAATGACTCTCTCGATCCTTCATTAATAATCACAATCTCGAGGAAATCGATCATGATTTTTCCTTGTTTTGATACTTGCTTCGAACGGATACTTGAAGTTTTCCGAATCCCTCTTGTCCAATTAGATGACGCCCCCACATTCATTTATCCTAAACGTTAGAAGAATATTTTCTCCACCATGGATAGGAACCAGGAAGACCCAAGCCGGCCTTAATAGCTAACAATTTTAGGGATATTATTTTCCAACCCCGTTCCCGACTATACAAAAGTACATCATTTGTCCCTCCATCACCAAGTTTACCGATGCTACTTAACTCTCATGGCCTCAGACTTACTTTCACGCGAAAAAGCACTATTGAATCTGGTCAGGAAATACGTCAACCTCTTCATCTCACCGCTTGATAAGGCCATTCTAATATCACTCCAAGCTTGATGTAGAACTTCCTCTACAGACCACTACCCAGACTCCAATTTAAAATTCCCAGCCATGGCATTGTTCTTCCTTTGGCTCTTTCTTCATTTGTCCCGCCTCCTTGTAGGTTTTGGCCAACTCTCTTTCTCCTTTCGAGGTGTTATAATGAGCTCTACTCCGAATGAAATGACCCTGTTTGAGTTGTTTCTTCCTGTCAAAATGGCCCTCCTTAATTTTCTCTTCATCAACACCCGACCAATGTGTCTGAAGACCCTGAGGGACGATCACAGCCTTAAGTTCTAATGAATACACTTCGTCAATTGCATGTGAATGCCCTATAGGTTATCTAAGCATCTCCACCCACACTTGATAAAAATCTCCCTTCTCCTAGAAAAATATGTTCTTTTTTTTCCACAAGCATCCTCCCAACTCTTTGACCAGCCATTCACACACCTAAGTTAAGAGAAACATGGAACAACAGCGCTCTAGCCTTCTCTTTGACACATTGACCCTCCAAAGGATAGTCGTCTGCCTTAATTTGAGAATTCCTTTGCTCGATGTTAAAAAGTAAGGAATATGTCTCACACTCACCTCCTCCCTCCTTCTACTCTCTCTCTCTGAGTCTCTCTCTACATCGTACTCTGCTTCTGTCTATTGTTCTTTTTAGTTATGGTTCGATGTCATTAAAGTAGCACATTGGTATCATTGGTAATTTTTTGTGACATTATTCCTGTTATCAACGCTTCATGCATAGTCTAATCCATTATTTATGTGTGTACCAAGACATTTAGTCAGCATTTGATAAATATGTCCGTGAAATTGTTCGCATAATGAGGGAAACACTATCTATCCTCCATGAGTTGACAAAACCCAAAGGCCAAAAACCACCTCCAAGAAGAACAATGATTACATCATATATGTATTGTCACCACACTCTTAGAATTCTGACGACACCTCCCAGCACAGAAATCAAAAACATTTTGAATATTTCCCTGCCAAGAGAGAACTGTGAGCACACCTTATCCCCAAGAATTATGTTAGGGGGTAAATATATTTCTTTGATTGCCTCTGCAAGGGGCAGAAAAGAGGTTTAACATGACTCATTCGTATGCAATGGATAAAGGGGATAAATAGTGAAAACGAAACTATACTGATCTCCAAAACCTAGTAGAAATAGCAGTTGAACATTCATTTATCAATGCGCCCTAAAACTGTAAGACTCTTCACATGCAAAGGTCATTTTGTGAATTTTTGAACTCAACGATCTCTGAAATGAGATACTAATGCAGCATCAAGGCAGTGAATACCCAAGATTAGTCTTTCCAAAAGGATACAAAACCTTCTACTATTTTTAAAATTGTACCTCCAGTAGCTGGTTTGGCAACCTTCACATTCATTACTTGTTCCTCTTTTATCTGCACAATAAAACCCACCAATACTGAAACCAGTGTTAAAAAGAGAACAAGAAAAACACAAAGGGAAATAATATAGAAAATGGAAAATAGCAGCATACAAAATTTGAAGAATTCGAGAAACTCCCATTGAGGGATTAAGACAGCATGAAACACAATATTCATAAGAATCACAACACTCTGAAACTACATTGCAACCACTGCAGACAAAAGGGGAGGCAGGAATGTTGTGATTATAAATATTCTGATAAAGAATTTTTAGAGGTCTCTCTTCGTGAAAAACTACACTGACAAGATTTGTCTCCCTTTTCAGGGCAGCAGCGAGACTGCGGACTTAAAGACAAAGCGTCACAGACATGGCCTACAATGCAAATATAGATTATATAAATAAGGGGATAAAAACTGACAATGAAGTAAACAAAACATGATAAGTTCTCTCAGAAATTTTTTTATGAGTTTATCGGCAAAAAAAGGAAAAACATGAAAACTAATGGCACAAGAAGATACTTACAAGGCGCAAGCTGACCATTACTCAGTGAGATAGTAAGTATCTTCCTAGGACCGTATTTTTGCAAATCCGCCTCCCTTGAAATCCAACATCCTTCCTGTAAAGTTGAAGGAAAAACGAACATGTTGTAAATTGTAACAGTACAAGCATATCATCAACTAGGGAAGAGCCATCAAAAATGTAAGAAAATGTGGCACCAACCACCGAGACACGAGCAATACAAAGGAGCAATCCAAAGGAGCAATTGTGTTGTCGGATAAACCAAAGAATAAAGAAAAACAATAATCCCACAGTAACAAATAGCACATAGAATAGCAGTCTGGCACTGATGACCCAAAAAAACCATAAGAAATTTCCAGAAGTAATCATCCACATTCTTTTTTCAAATTCAGTTTTATGAGCAAAAATGTAGTTAAACCACCTGGAATGCCAGGGTTAAAAAGAAAAAGGAAAAAGATAAAGCAATTTAATGGTGTGATGTTAAGGCATTTCCAAATGCAAGCTGTCAACATGTTCACCTAAGTCTATCCATTCTGGGATAAATCTAAAACTGCAGCGTCAGAGTTTGGAAACTTATAGGTATTGCTTTGGACTAGCTACAAGACATTGTTAACTTTGTCAAACTATCCTTACATTATTACACCCACATCAAATATTATGTTTTCTTCTTTCTGTGTTAGTTATTGGTAGATACTGTGTAAATAAATAGACAAACAAATAAAACCCATGCCCAGTACAGCAAAGCCATTGAGATTCAAAATTCAGAAGAACATAAATAAGAACCCAAGCAGCATTACCACAATTCAACGTCTTTTCCCCCATTTCCTCTGTTTTCATCCAGCAACCAAAGACGAACCAAAATTATATTGAAAACAGAAAACAGGAGAATAAAAAAAGTACCTGATGGCTGAGATTCTTGGTGGGAATTGGAAGGATTAATGGGTGAAAGAAAATAGCCAGGAATAAGTTTAATCTGGATATGGACATTTTCATCTTGGGCAAGGAATATGAAGAATTTTTCGGCTCTTGCGGTTCTAAGAGATGCTATTGAGAATTGGGTTGGGTTGAATGGAAGTCATCAGGGGAGGAGAAGGAAAAGTACATCTGTATAAAAAAGCACATTCAAATCGATTGCGTCTGTTTTCTGCTGATAATTTGCAGGCAGTGTATAGAAAAACCCAACCTTCTCAAGGTTCATAAAATATGTTCGAACTTCGACAAAAAAAAATTAAAGATGTTGGGACAGATGGTTACACTTTTTAAAGCCGTGTACCCAATTTTTACACTTTCAATTTACTCTAATTAAAAATATGCAATAAAATAGCACTTTATTTATAAATATTTTTTAAAAAAAAGGACAATTTTTTTTTAAAAATAAAAAAGACCTTCTATATATTTTTTTTTGTTGGAGCAAATACCATAAAATAATACAAAGGACAGCAAAATAGTCTTTAAACTCAAATGTGAGAGGTAAGGACAATAGTGTAATATTCTCAAAAAAAATTCAACTACCTCGACCAAACACAGGGAGACAAAAAAAAAGAAAAAGAGGAATCTTGGGCCTCTGAAAGTCAAGGGCACAAGGGCGATCCCGATGACTTGAAAGCATAAACCTATAAGAGAAGAAAGAAAAGCAGCGATCACCAACAATGAAAATTAGAGAAAGAAATTATATTTGAAAGAACTCAAAATAATAGATGAAAACAAAACCCTACGGTGATAAGCAATTAGATATCTACATGAGTATAAGTTAAACCTTCTATACTCGCTCCAAAATGGATATGAATGAGATTAGCAAGTATCGAAGGTCTATACTTGCTACATTTTTTGTTTTGTCTGAAAAAGACCTTCTATACTTGCTAATAGCCTGGAACAGATCCAATAAGGAAAGTCATTTAATTTGATTATTGCTGGTTTAAATTTAACAAGAAATTGACAAATATTCATATGTGTGATAATTTGAGCTAATTTAGTTCAAAAATGCAAATGTGTGGTGAATGTATGTAGAATTTAGCTAATATAGAACTATTATCAGGTAGCCAACGAGGTCTAGTCAAGTGGAAAACGATACTTAACTTGGAAGATAAGAGGATCTCAGTTCGAATCCCCAGGTGACATTATAATTGTTGTGTGTGTGAGAATATACTATGTGGTTGTCCTATAAAAAAAAAGACTACTATCAAGTAACTTGGATTAAATCAATGTACTAAGAGCAATACAAGTCGTTGTATTTCTTTGATTAAATCAATTATAGATTTTGACCTAAACTATAGTTAAACGCTGAGACTAGAATTTGCTACTTCATTTCCTTTAAATCTATTGTTTCGTTATTTACATTTCAAATTTATCTCTGATTACAATCACTCACCAAAAATGATACTATTTTTCTATACTAAGAAAACAGTTCAAAATATTCAAAGTACAAGTCAATTATAAAGATACTTAAGAAAAGACTTTACAAAATATCATTTCAATATAGATTAATAATTTATCCATTTATTACAATCATAATTGTCCAAATTTCATAGTTTTAAATGGTTAAATATTAATCTCTTCAACGTACACTCTTAAAGACTCAAAAGTTAATATATTCCAGACGGGAGTGGAGAACATTACCAAAAAAAATGTTTCATAAATTCCCATATTAAGGTACACTACTCACAAAATTCATAAAACTCAGTTAAACGAAAGATAAAGTGAAATGAATGTTAAATTTTTTCAACCAGAGACTGTAATATCGCCAAGAAGGCTTACAGATGATGATGTTTAATAATTTTTAGTAAGAACTTGTGAATCGCCTTCAAGTAATCGCCAAGACGACATGATTCCCCTTTAAACAAACCGTGGTCATTCAATTGTCTGATTTGTAAATATTTCCCTTTTATCTTTTTAATTTTTATTAAAAAGAAAAAAATGAAAAAGAACGGAAATTGGAAGTTAAATGGAATCAAATTACATCGAAACACCGAACCAAACACTCAGCTGAATGGTTATGCAATGCAAGCGCGCCCATCTCTCTCTCTCTCTCTCTACAATGTCGACGAACCACCATGTCCTCCGCCTCGTCCTCTCCTGCCGCAAAATCGCAGCGCAGGTGACAAGCCCAGCAGCTCCTCAATCATAGCCATGGCCTCTTCCTCCGAGCAAGAGTTCGTCGCCAGTACCGTTCCAAGCTCAACCGCTTCCCTCGCTCTCAGACCTTCTGGGACGCCGAGGTTGCCTCCGCGTAAGCAAGAAGACTCGGCCTCCGCCTCCGGGATATCGGCGTCACCGGCGTTGAGATAGACGTCGGCGAAGATCTATCGAGGCCCGTCCACCACCGCATCAGGCTATTGCCGCTCTTTCGATTCCGTTAAACGAGCCGGCGTAGTCGTCAATGGCTCCGAGCGAGCTCGGGATTGGTCCGCCTAGCTAGGGTTCGATTTAATCGGATCCGAATAAACGGTGAAGATACACAAGTGTAATTGGTTTCAGGTTGCTGAGTGAGATACACGGGAAAAGTGACACAGTTTTTCGATTCTTCTATCGGCTTATAGAAATGAAATTAAAGGGATTTTGCTTTGTAATGTAATTGAAATCAGAATTTTGTACACTTACCGCCATTATATTATTCACTCTTTTTACTCGTTAAAGAAGAATTGTAATTTTTATAATCGATAAGAAAAATAAAACCCTATTATGATTTCGAGCTGTATTTTATGTTGTTTTGAGAATTATGTTCTCAAGATATTTTGCTTACACTATCTGAAAATTGAAGCATAGCAGCAGAAAACAAAAACAAAGATCGACAACCATGCAATTTCAATATGAAATTTTCAGCATACCACAAATTTGGCATTGGCTCTTTACTCACAATTTCAAATTCGGGTATTGAACGAGTAGAGGTTATTTTCGTTAATTGTACCAAATCTTTGAGTAGACCGGAATTCCACTTCCGATTAACCAATCATTAAAATTCTTTAACCATTTTTTCGGTTGGTTTAACCACAATTTCGGAAAAAATTGGATTGGTTCGATAAACCGACAGGACCCCGAATTAACAAATACCTATTAATGATATAATAAAAATACAATTTATAACAATTTCACATAACATAAGTTCATTAATAAAACAAATTATCCCAACTCACGTCATGAAATGTCAAATAGTGTTACCAAACCAACATGAAACTATTTTTAAAGTTCCAAACTATAGACGCAGCAGGAACGAAGTACAACGTTCCATAAAAACATAGGCCAATCCTAGATACAACATCTTCAACAAAGTACTAGTTTGTGCCGAGCTTGCTTTGTATTTGAGATAAAGTGTGAACTTCTACATGAAAGTAAAAAACATATATTTCGATGCGAATGCAATCCTGAGAACTAAACAAAATCAAGAAAAATTAGAAGTTTTTAGGTGTCCTAATGTTCTCCAAAGAGTCATATAACTCAAGTTCCTTCTTTAGTGGGTTCTTTGTAGAAAGTACAATTAACGCGAAGCTTTACAACCAATCACTTGTGCAAACCAGAGGCTTCCACCATTTTTGGAGTCAAAAAAGCACTAAAGGATCTACAAATTTGACCAGCCAAACTAAAGGTGAGGATTTGGAGCCACAATAGAGATTGGAATGCCGAATATGAGTCCTTAGCAATTTTGGATCGAATCAAAAACCTTTTACTATTCTCACTCCACCAAGACAAGAATTCAAAATTTGGAATTTTAAGATTTTGAGGTGGCTCTAACAAATCTTATCCACTTTTCATTTCTTATCTCAACAACATCATGATCTTGTCTCAACTTTCATAAATTTAGCTAATCTTTCCGCCTCAAACATCATTTTACATCATTTACCACCAATCGTATCCCATAATGTAGCCAAATTATTTTCAACATAAGCTTGGACAGCCAAAGGATAGACCACTTTTATACACCTCATACATGTGCATTAAAAGTCTTTAACTCCTTTATGCAACTCATTAAGCTTGGAGGGATTGGAGTCTATATTGGAAAAGCTAAATAAGATATCCATTTTGTATCAGAATAAGAAAAAACAATGACAATAAGAACATTTAGTAAGTCTTACATCAACGTTCCCCCAATACTTGTCAAACTTTCTTTCATTGAAGTTGCTATGGTCTTCATGAGAGAATCCTCTCTTGCAAAACTTTGATTGAACATAACACACTTTGATGGAGAGCTTCGTGGGAAGTGACTACCTTTTGACCCACTGAATTTAGAATCGACTCGTAATACAACTTTAAGAACTTGATCAGACTTCAGCACAAATGCCAATCATTTGAGGTAGGAGGCCCTACTCTTTTTTAGTTTTCTCAACATCTTCATCCATAAAGTAACCCACAGGAGTGTGGCCTCCATCATCCTCCAACATCCTTTTTCAAAAGCCTTTTGATACTTCAATGTCCCTTCCAACAATAAATAAGCTCGAAATCCACCTTGTACACACATCCAAGGGTACAATGCCTTTGATATAGAGTTTCTCAGAGGAAACGCACTTTCTTCCAATTTGCCAACCTTGTGAGCGGAAATAAACGTCCTCACCAAATTACTAATAGCTATAATTGCATTATCCAATTCCTTCATCCCTTTCAAAAAACAATTAAATTGAGAATATAGGCACATCATCGCACAAGCAAACAATCACTACCAAACATAAGTGTCTTCCAGTTAGTCAACTTCCCTTCATGTAACTTATCATTTTCTACGTTCAGGGAGGTGTTATAATTCATAATAGTCAACACCCCTATCTATCCCCGAATCATTCAAACAAGATTCCAAAAGCTACCGATGGTTTCACCCTTATAGTTTCAGAATGACACAAAAACTTCACAATACCTTCTTTATGCAAGTGCCAATCAACATCAATAAAATGAGCAGTGGCCATTATATAATTTCACTTTTGAAGGATATCCATGTGTTAGATGGTGGTCATAGACACTCTATGTAATTGTTGACTTAACGCGCTCTTTGATCTTACCCTTCTTTACTTGAAAGAGGTTCCACACATCTATACAGTAGTTGTTCCTAAAAGAATGGTGATTCAAACTTTGGTTGGAATTATGAGTATAAAATCTGTAACCCCACATTCTCTACATGACTAAATGGAAGCTCATCGGGATAATCATCCATACAGATGTAAGTCTAGATATCTCCTTGCGATGACGGACTCACTAGACTTCCACCATTTGCTTGCCAAATGATGGGATATTTTGAGACTTGTTTTCTTTAAGTGGAGATGTTTTACAGGTAGTTATTTAAAATGGTGCCATAATGAAAAAGTACCGTTACGAGAGTCGCATATATAATTAACTTAGAATACTTACATATGCACTTGGAGACATCACCATCCATGCATCTTCATTCTTCATCTTTATCAGAATGGGACCACGCATTAAATTTCGGAATGACAACTTTTATTTTTCCATTATTATATATTGATGGAAGTGGGGGAAGGTATACACGGTTGGTGGAGACGTTGGTGTAGTGGAATTTGGGTTAGACATAGGAAGATCACGATGACATGTGACTTGCCAATATTGAGTTATTGATGTTAATACTATATAATGTTATGTTTTTGATATTAATACACACTTTCAAATATCATCACGAGCATATAACACTGATTTTAATATTTCATAGCCCTTAGTTGTTTGATATCCTCTCATGGCAGCATATTAATCATGTTATAGTTGTATGATATAATAATATTATCTACTCAGAAATATATAATTTGATACTAAAACACTTTGAATATCATGGCAGGAAGAAGAGATGAAAACCCAATATGCAAAAGCAAATGTTAATAGCCACAAGCAAATGAAAAGAAAAAAAAATAAAGAAACAACACAAAATATTGAATAATTTGGGAGATTTGGTAGAAGGCTGATACCTTATAGTGAGAGATTAGTGGGAGATGATGAGTTGAGAGTGAGGTGAGAGATCGAACCAATCAGGTGTATGCGACTAAATGGAGATGTGGAATGAGAAATGAATTAAGTTACTTTAGGGTTTGGGTGGGATGTTCAGGTGTTACGCGGCCCACTAGTGCACTATTAAAAGCCACTAAAATGTTGACACATGTATATTAGTATTGAACCTAAATTATTCTTTAATATGCCGTTGGAAATTACTGAGGTTTGAGTATTGTTAATTGTTCTTTAACCAAAGATTTAGAAGTTCGAATAAATGGTAAATTAGAAATTAAAAAATAATAATTTAATCAAACCAAAACAAGTCGTGATATGGTATAGTCGGCATGGATTTTTTCAGTTGAGATGGCCACCCCACCTCATAGATGACAATTAGACATTCCATAGCAAGGGAGAGAGAGTTTACCCTTATAGTCCATTCTTCGATGGCCTCCCAAATTTTCACCTTTTTTGAGAAAAGGTCTTCTTCTCCTTCTTGAGCTTCAATTGATTCTTCACAAAAGGTACCAAAAGAGATACCCTATATTTCACCACACCAAATGTGTTGAAGAGGTGAATAAGAGCCACCAAGAGAGAGAAGTTGCTAGCCTTCTCCCTTGGTGACCGATTTTATCAAAGATGGATGGTGATTTTCTCCTTTCTCAACACCACTCCAGATTCCCTAGAAGGCTCAAACCCTAAATAAAAATGGTTTGAAGTGTGACTTATATAGGTCACTTCATAGGTGACAAAGTCCCACCCCCATAACTGGACATAGTGGAATTGGGCCTTCTTGTGGCTCACTTGAGTTGTTGCCATACTACAGTCACTCCTTAGGCCCAATAGATATTTGGCCTTTTAACTTTTTTAAAGCCCATTATATTTTAAGGCATAATAAATGCCTTCGATAGGACTTAGATTTCGGATTTATAACTTTAATCCTGATTTGTGACTTAACAGTTAAGTCCAACCTTAGTCTATGTAGTATGATTTGATCAATTCGGTTGAATTTGATCGTTGTCATTTGCAGTTGAGTTTCAACCTCTCTTCTTCTTCATTTGTTCCTCTTCATACGTTTATTAGTGTGTGATTCAGGTTTTATTTTGGCGCGCGGTCATCAGTAATTCCTCCAAATTGATTGTGGATTAAATCCCACAATTTAATTCTTACTCTAGTGAAGGCTAATTGTAATTAAGCCTTACAACTTTCGCACGCCAGTAAAAGACACATAATAGTATGTCATGGCTAACCAAGCTAAGATTCAAGTTTGAACAACGGTAGAATTGACTCATTGTCTTACACAATGCTCCTAATTCATATTATCATGGTATGGATGCTATTTGTCAAACCCTAAATGTGAATCCTCCTTTTATATGATTATCTTGGTTATGATTAGAACTTCATTTCTACTCATATTCTCTACTTTGCTGCAAAGATTTCATCATTCTTTTTATCTTTGGAGCATTCTCTCTCCTTTATGAGAGCATAGATCCCTTGTTATACATTCACTTGCCTCTATCAACTGGTTGAAGATGCCAACAATACCTTGAGTTATATTTCTCAATACAACCTATAGATTTGTCAAAGATTAATAACCTTTTCTTTTTTTTTTGGTCGCCAAGATTAATAACCTTTTCATAAGACAATTTTGATATCTATTGAGTCTTAGGGTAATTCTGCAGCATTGCAACTTATGAGTTTAGTTTGACATGTGGGTAAAAAACCTCCATTCCTAGAGCTCAAGGTTTGATTGGGTCAGATCTACTTCAGTCCCTCTATGAGCACCTACATACTTATCTTGGCGACTTCACACATAATGACTTAAGACTAGTCATTCTCCAAATTGAGTAGATATAGTATGTACTAGTCTTTTCAGATGGTTAATGTCCAATTGACAATCCTATGACCATGAACTATTTAGGATATGATGGGTAATTGTAAAAGGCGTGCCTATATCCAATCTCATTACATAGCCCTTACATTATTTCATAATCCAAGGACTTTTGTTGCTTTAAAGTTATGATTGTAGACTAGAAATCATAATTGAAAACAAAAATCTTGCCCATTAATGACTAAGGGCTTGTTTGGGAGTGCTTTTTAAGCGTCAAAAAACGCTTCTAACGGGTAAAAGTGCCTGTCTTTTAAAAATAGTGTTTGGCAAAAATAGTAAAAGCATTTTAGGTGAGATTCAAAAGCACTTGGAGTGGTTTTGGAAGAAGCACTTGAGATGTGCTTTTCTAAAAACGCTACATAACAAAAATCCTCGAAGCACTTGGCTCCCTTTAATGAAACTTTCAAAATGCCGAGAGTACCCCTATTAATTTTTTAAAATGCCAAATTTCCCTATTTTTTTATGTCTTTTTCTCTCCTATTATAACCAAAACCCTCGACCAAAACCTCAAGAGCGCCAAAACCCATCATACGCCAAAACACCTATAGAAACCATTAAGCTTCCATTCCTCCTGTTCTCATGGTTCTCTCAATATTGAAGAGATTTGTTCTTTGTTTTCTATTTATATTTGTGAAGAAGCTACTATAGTTGATAGATACATGTGTGAACGAAGAGAAACAATAAAACATGTGGTTCACCATCAAAAGTGAGAGTGAAAGGCTTACATTAGAAGAAAACTATCAACCACAATAGTCTTCTTCAAAAATAAAATCAAAAAGCAAAGAACAAATCTCTTCAATATTGAGAGAAGCCATGAGGAAGATGGAATGGAAGCTTAAGGGTTTCCATGTGTGTTTTGGTGTATGATGAGTTTCCATTGGGTGAAACCAAAATTTGATTGTTTCTCTTTGTTCAGTTGTTGTGAAATGTTTCTATTTCTTCCCAAGATTTATTTTCATATTGGTGATAACCATTAAGCGAATTTGTTTATAGCCAGAGCTGCCCACTCACCCAATATGCCTTCATGTTTCAAACCTATTTGGTTTAGTTTGAACTTCTCTTCTATGGTCTGTATTTTTGTATTGTTGTGAGGGGTTGAGTTTCATGACTTTGCTTTTGCATATTTTTCCCTCCCCATTTGGATTCTATGGGTTCAATTTAACTACGCCAAAAAAAAACTATGTATTATGAATCTTTTTTTCTTTCAATAATGAAACTACAATTGCATGCATGAATAACATGAAGGAGACATTTTGCATATTAATGGCTTGGAAATGAAAAAATGGGTAAGTCCTACAAAGGTTGTTCCTAAAAAATTTGGGGAGTCACATCAGTTGAAAATGATAATGGAGAAATCCTACCAACTAAGGTCACTACTGGATGGAGAATGTCTATTGATTATTCCGTAAATTGAAATTTAGTCACAACAAATGATCATTTTCCTTTTACATTTCCTGACCAAATTTTGGAAAGAGTTGTAAGGCATATATATTATTATTATTTAGATGGTTATTCAAGATATTATCAAAATAAGAATTTGGTAGAAGATCAAGAAAAAACAGCTTTTACTTGCCCATTTGGAACTTTCGCTTTTAGAAAAATATCTTTTGGTACTTACAATGCACCGACTACACTCAACGTTGCATGGCATATTTGGTGACGTGGTAGAACAATATTTAGAAGTTTTCATATGGATAATATTACTGTGTTTGGTGATTTCATTTCTGATTGTTTATCTAACTTGGAGAATGTTCTTATCAAGTGTAAAAAGAAAGAATTGGTGCTTAATTGGAGAAATGCAAATTCATGGTCACATCTAGGATACATACTTGGACACACTGTTTCTCACAAAAGGAATTTGTAATACCCAAAATTCAAGGTGGATTTTCATCTTTAGTGAAAAATAATATAATTGTGGAGAATGGTTTTGCATTTGAGAAAGAGATTTTGGATGGAGATTATTAAATTAAGTAGGGTTTAATTTCAAGTTGGACAAACATGACCAAAACACCCCCTATGTATGATAGATGACCAAAATATCCCTAGATGTGGATAATTACCAAAGTACCCTTGTAGAAAAAAAAGGGAAGGAGGCAACGTGTAAGCCAAACAGTTCTTCTCTCCTTCATTCTTCCCCCCTTGCCTGAAGCTTACCTATATCCACCATTTTAAGAAGGGATGAGTCACCTAGTCTAAAATGGTGACTCACCTAGCCTAAGGGTTTTTCAATCATAAATTCACTCTTATCCTCATCACATTCATTGTATCATCCTTTCTACCTCATTCAATTTAGTTTCATCCTTATTCTTCTTTAGTTCCTGCTCAAAATCCAAAATTCATTCACTTTTACTAGAAGCTGCTGAGAACTCATATCTCGGAAGCTCAAATGCGAGAAACTTCCTTCATAAAAGTTGTTCATTTCCATGATTCCTATAACATACTCAAAATTTAACTACAATCCGACTAGTGTTTGGCTCTGAAACATTCGTATGATCATAATAAGTTTACCGTTTCACTGATTAAAGGCAGTATCTTTTAGTTTGCTTCTATGCTTTCATGTACTCAAATGACTTTGGTTCCTTCATCAAAGTTGTTTGAAATGCTGTCTATTATAACATATCAAAATTTCAGGATTGATTGGACTTCTAGCCACAAGTCCAGCCACCTTGGGAATGTCTAAGTGGAACTAGTTCTATGTCCTCAACCTTCAGTTCTTCCCTCGTTTTCAATCCAAAACATATGTATGAAAAGCTAAGAAAAACACTATGGTTTCTTCATGATAGTACTCAGAATTCTCCCCTTTATTACATATCCAAAGATCATCCAAACACAATCATTATAACTCTCTAAAAATTGGTATGAACAAAACTTGTTCAATTGATTATGTTGAATCTCTTGTTATAGATGTGTGTTTTTTCTTTAAATGGCTTGTTCCTTATCATTAAATTACTCAATTTTAGTCACTATCATCTCAAGTAAATGATTCTTTGAAGGCTTGAAGCTCATCTTTTTTTATTGTCTTTCAAGTACTAGTTTAAACCAAGTGTTGGTTCAGATGCCTAGAGTATCTATAAAACTTTCAAAGTGTGTTTTAGTGAAGTTCTTGGACTTTGTTGAATGATTTCTGTCCAGATTTCATTTTGGGGTTTTGTTGCATCAAAATGAATATCTCAAGAGGTTATTACAAAGTTGGTTTTGTGACATTTGATTTTAAATTGATTTTAAGTGAAATTTCAAAGTAGAGGCTCTAGCGTTGGAATTGTTTTGACCTTCCATACAGTTTAAGTTTTGAAGTAAGTGTTTGAAAACTTCCTAAACTTGGATTTTCATAAAATTTTTACATATCTTTAATTTCTCGTATTTTCTTCAGATCTGGAAAGTTTTCTGGGGTTTTGGTTGTAAATTGTAATTTTGGTGATTTTTCAAAGTAAAGTGTACAAACATGACCAAAAAAACGTTATGCGGCCCTAGTATATTTTGGTTTCTATTTTGACATGTTTTCCTAATCCTAATTTTTATCAAATTTTTTGACATCTTTAATGTTTCTATGTTATTAGTCATAATGATAGTTTTACATTATTTTGATTTAAACTCAATATTTCATGATTTTTCAAAGTTAATGTGTTCCAACCCAAATCTTAGCAAAACTGAAATTTTAGTTTTAAATTGATGTTTTAAATTTTATTTATGAGTAAAAGCCAAACCACCTGATTTTAAATTTCTCCCAAAAAATTGAACTATTTTATCAGAGGACAGATAGGATTCATTTTTCCATAACGCTTGAGTTCTACGCTTGCTTGATGTGAGGTTGAGATATAACAATTGGGGTAAAACAACTTTGTCAAGTATATTTTGGGGTTTTAGGTCTGTTTAATTAATTCATAGAACACTCAAATTTGCTTCCTTATTCCAATGGATTTTAATCAGTAAATTATCTTAACTAGGTGTTCTACTTCTACGTACTTTTAAGGACGAAACCGCACAAGATTAAGCTTGAGCTGGACATAAGGTAAGTTTTCACTGATTTTCCCAATGATTGGGCTATGTCACTTTTAATCTTTGTGATTATATATAGTACTATTAATATTATTATTGTTGATGTTTTACGTGGATATTATTTGACAGTGGTGTTTGGAGTGTGTGTGTGTGTATCGTTTAGAGATATATTTAAGGGGTGAGAGAAGGCTTTAGATATATTCTAAATAAAATGTGGAATATATTCGGTGGCAAAGCGAGCTTGAATATATTGAGGTGGTAGAAGGGCTACTGATGATAAGTGAAAGTTGAGAAATACGTAGCAAAAAAAAAATCACTTAAGGGAGGGATGGGGCTAGTTCATATTTAGGTATAAAAAAGAACCATGGGTAAAACGCATGGCATGTGGGGAAACATCAGCTGCCTAGGATATGATTCAGTGGGATTAGAAGGGAGTGAGTAAGTAGACATCATCGCATATGCAGAGTTTATTTATCTGGTATGATTGCATAATTTGTATATCTTGTGTTGTTTAATGCATGACACTTTGATTAAATTTGATAGTTGACTTTGAGGGTTTGAAGGTACTCTCCTGGGCATTAGAATGCTCATACCCTAATAAAGAATCCAGTATTCAAAGGATTCAAGACGAAGTTGAGGAAGCGGGTTTGGACTTAAGTGCTGGGTTTTTGTTGTTGATAAGTTGTAAGTAGTAGACGTTTGTAAAGATCTTAGTGTGTAGTTAATTACAAGCTATTGCGTTCTTGATTTGTAATGTTAAGTAAATTTCTATTATTTTATGGCTCTATTTCTCATCATATCATGGTTGTAGGATTTTATTCTTATGATTTCTGGTATGACTAGACATGATTGGGAAATATTCTTATTTTGGAGTGGGGTGCGTGGGCAGAAATAGAAGTGGATAAGTCAAAAATTGATTTAATTACTAATTTGCCTATTCCTAAAGTTATTAAAGATATTAGATCTTTTTTAGGACATGCATGTTTCTACCAGAGATTACTAGAACAAACTAATAAGCTAGCACGGTATTGTCAGCTAGGCCCTAGTTTTTCTACCTCGCAGTTTTGTTTTGGGGAGCTCACTGGCTTCAGAGCTCATCAGAACTCAAAAGTTAAGCGGGTGGGGGCAGGAGCAATCCCAGGATAGAAGACTCGCTGGGAAGTTGACGTGAGCTCCCAAAACAAAACCATGAGGGGAGGGGTGGGAGCGGGAACAATATTGGGTGTAGGAATCGCCACCGTAAGCAAATAGTATCCGAGGCTGGACCAGGAGAAGGAAGTGTGCCAGCGGGAGCAAGCTGGGCCCCAAGGGGGGTGGATTGTAACACACGTGTCTAGGGGAAACAAGCGGTGAGCAATCCCACATCGCTCATGAAGGAAGGTGAAATGCTTTAAATGTTTGGGCCCTTCTCTTCCTAGCACGAGGCCTCCTGGGGCAAGATCTCGTAGCTGAGCCAGAAGGGCAAGATAATGGTCGGGTGAGCCCAGGAACGGGAACCTTACGGGGGGGAGAGCAGAGAGAGGAACAATAATACTAAGATGAGAGGTGGGGCCCCTGCCAGTATTCTTTCCTCTGTACAAAGGGCCTTTTGAGAGCTACAATGGCTTTCGAGAGTAATGGAACTACGGAAGTTAAGCGAGTTGGAGGCCAGAGCAATCTACAAGATCAGTGACCCAACTGGGAAGTTGCTGGTGAGCTCCCAAAGCAAAAGGGTGAGAGGATGAGGGGGGCCAAAGAACAATCTAGATACAAGGGAGTCATTAATTGACAGATTCATACAAAATTTTAGTGCAATTGCAAGGCCATTGAAATAATCTCTTGGAGAAAGATGCTAAATTTGATTAGAATTTTGCATGTAAGAAGCATTTGAGGAAGTTAATTAAAATGTTAATATCAACTCCTACATGGCCTTTGAAATAATCTGTGATGCTAATGATGGTGCTATTGGGCAAGTGCTAGGCCAAAGAAAGACAAGAAACATCTTTGCTTTCTACTGCTATGCAAGCAAAACTTTGAATAATGCATAGAAAAATTACACTACAGACTAAAAAATACTAATGTGGTTTGAGAAGTTTGGAAAAGTTTAGATAATATATTTTGGGCTCACAAATTATTGTTTTTACATATCATTCGACCTTGAAGTATTTATTTACAAAGAAGGAAGCCAAATCATGATTGATTAGATGGATTTTGTTTCTCCAAGAATTTGATCTTACAATCAAGGAACACGAAAGGAGTGGAGAATGTTGTTGACTATCTTTCTAGGATATCTACAGGAGCCCTTCTGAAATATTTGCCTATCAAAATACTACAACTCCTAATGAACAATTGTTTGGTGTTTCTAAATTTCCATGGTTTGCTAACATTGTGAATTTTCTTGCTCTAAGGTCTTATCCCACCTCATTGAGCCCGAGAAGAGAAAAAAGAAATTTATGGTTGAGGTGAGAAAATTCTCTAGGATCATCCCGTATCTCTTCAAATATTGTCAACAGGAGCTTAGGTAATCGCGTAGATGTGTTAGTGATGATAAAATATTTAGTGTCATATATTTTTGTCATTCTGAGGCTTGTGGAGGTCACTTTTCTTCCAAAAAGACTTTGGCCGAAAATTCTTCAATGTGGTTTTTATTGGCCTAGACTTTTCAAAGATGTGTATGAATTTTGCAAGACTTGTCCAAGTTGTCAAAAGTTGGGAAAAATTACTTGACGTAATATGATGCCTCTTAACCCAATTTTAATTATTGAAATTTTTGATTGTTGGGGCATTGATTTGATGGGTCCTTTTCCCCGTCTTTTGGTTACTCATATATCCTTGTTGATGTGGATTATGTTCAGAAAATGGATTGAGGCCATACCATGTCGAAGAACGATCATAAGATCTTTTTGAAATTTTAGAAAGAAAAATTATTTATTAAGGTTTGGTACTCCTGGAGCGATCATCAGTGATGGAGGATCACATTTTACCAACCATTTGAAGCTTTGATGAAAAAATATGGTATAACCCATCAAGTTTTCCACTCCATACCACCCATAGACAAATGGCCAAGCCGAACTTGCAAAAACAAGGAAATCAAGCAAATTTTGGAAAAGACGGTGAATCCGACTCGGAATCTTTGTCCATTGCGACTAACTGATGCTTTGTGGGCATATCGTCCTGCATACAAAATCACCTCTTGGTATGGCTAGGACAGGCTAGTTTGTGGTCAACTTGTCATTTCCTGCTTAAATTGGAACATAAACCATATTGGGCTATCAAATTGTTAACTTTAGTCTTCGACATGGGGGTACCTGGGAAAATTCCAATTTAATGAACTTGAGGAAGTCAAGAATGATGCCATGTGGACTCACGAATTTACAAAGAATGTCTCAAAGTTTTTCATGATAAAAATACTTTGAGGAAAAATTTTGAGCCTTCTCAACTTGTTCTTTTGTATAATTCTAAACCTCATTTGTTTCCTGGAAAATTAAGAACTAAATGGACAAGGCCTTTCATTGTTAAAAATATTTGAATTATCAGATTTGTGAAGTTGAGAGATTGCAAGAATGGAAATATTTTTAAGGTTAATGGCCAATGACTTAAACCTTTCTTGGGGAGATGTGTTCTCAAAGATGAGACCGTTTCTTTGAACGATCATGTTTACTAGGATTGATTGGACTTCCCTTAGTCCATTACTGCTTGTGCTATGTAATTAGTTTAGAAATTTATGTTCACATTAAAAGAAGAAGAAAAATTTGACATTTATGTTTTTTTGTTTGTTTTGTTTTACACTAACACATTGTAGGCTTTCACTTTGGATGTCAATTCTCAAGTGGCAGCCCTCTTTTATTATGCTTATATGTTTAAACCCTTGAGGACAATGTCAATCTTTGGTTGGGGGTGGAGAAGATGTGTTTATTCTGTCTTTTTCTTGTTGCAACTGTTTGTTTTCCTTTCGTTTTTGTTTTTGTTTTTGCTTTTTTGTTTTGGGTTTGTTTTTATATTTTTTGTTTATTTTGTTTATTTTCGTCATTTATTTTGAAGAAAAAAATACTGAAAGTGTGAAGGAAAAAATGTTTATGACTAGCAATCTGTTATTTGTTTTTCATAGTTTGTTACTGTGACAAGTACATAGCACTTCAGATTTATTTGATATTCATGAATGATTTTAAGATTAAAAGCATATGAGCGATATGATAATTATCCCACTTTGTGTCTTTTTCATTTATTTCTAGTTAGTGGATGGTTCATGAGTTATACTTTGACAATTTACACAAGCACACTAACACTTTTTATGGGGTATGAGTTAAAAACCAATTGTCCTGAATATGTTGTCTTTGGTAAACTGGAGGACTTTTCTTTAGACTACATCTTGGTTATTAAAAAAAAATGAAACAAAAAGAAAAAAAAAATTTATGAAATAATAGTGTTCTATTCAAGCTTCTACTTAGTACCAGGACCTAATAATTAATCGACGGGTGGGTGTTCACGTGACAGAGTGAAGTTTTGGTTGTGAATAATTTTGTGTGGCTAGTTTAGTTTTGTAGCCTTTTTCACTCGAGTTAGTAAGCACTTCAGGGGTGTCTCTACACCTAGTGCCTTAAAGTCTTTTTGGTTTGACAAACTAGCCTAACACTCGCTATATGGGTTAATTAGAAAGCTTAATGAACTAAGCATTACCCAGCCCACATAAAGAAATTATAGTATATTAAAAAAATAATAATAAAGAAAAAATTTGGTTTGTTACTTACAAGGGAGTTAGACAATTCTAGAGTCAAATGGTTGGTGTGATTGGAATTGAGCTAATGCCACTCAATTGTGTTGGTTCACTTTACACCAGAAGGAAACATGTGAAAAGTTTACTAGCTAATTATAAATGATTGGGGACTTCATGGTGCGAGCAACATTTGAAATGTTAAATAAGTGTTCTCTCTTTAGACATCTTAGTGAATTGAAAGTTAGGACTTTGTGCTTTGTCTTTTTAGTTGGTGACATATTTGAAATTATTTTTCAAAATTTATTTATTTCTAAATAATTGTGCTAGCCTCATACTTGATGTTTGTGGGTGTCATCCCTAGAAACCCTCACGAGACTATAACTCATCATTTAGGAGTAACCTAAAGATTTAAAGGCTTATTGCATACACTAATGTCAATATCCTATCCAACCAAAAGTGGCTTAGCTGTTTTAGTTATTATTTTTATTTTATTTAGTCATTTTTACTTTAAATTTGAGTTTCTTTTAGTTGCTTGAATTGCTAGGGACTAACAATAAGCTGGTTGGGGGTTGTGATGAGAGTCTTCAAATTACATCTTTTTAATATTATTTTGGAGACTTTATGATATAATTTTGGCTTAATAAATATAGTTCACTTTCTCACCAATTGGATTTATGAATTTTTTG